>CABHPR010146075.1:40654-65457 GCA_902168415.1 Peromyscus melanophrys
GAAAGTCCATCAATGTAATACACCATATAAACAAACTCAAAGAAAACAACCACATGATCATCTCACTAGATGCAGAAAAGGCATTTGACAAAATCCAACACCCCTTCATGATAAAGGTCTTGGAGTGATCAGGAATACAGGGAACATACCTAAACATAATAAAGGCAATTTACAGCAAGCCAACAGCCAACATCAAATTAAATGGAGAGAAACTCAAAGCAATTCCACTAAAATCAGGAACGAGGCAAGGCTGTCCGCTCTCCCCATACTTATTCAATATAGTACTTGAAGTTCTAGCCAGAGCAATAAGACAACATAAGGAGATTAAGGGGATACAAATTGGAAAGGAAGAAGTCAAGCTTTCCCTATTTGCAGATGACATGATAGTATATTGAGTGACCCCAAAGATTCAACCAAGGAACTGATACAGCTTATAAACACCTTCAGCAACATAGCAGGATACAAGATCAACTCAAAAAAATCAGTAGCCCTCCTATATACAATTGACAAACAGGCTGAGAAGGAAATCAGAGATACATCACCCTTTCCAATAGCCACAAATGACATAAAATACCTTGGGGTAACACTAACCAAGCAAGTGAAGGACCTATATGACAAGAATTTTAAGTCCCTGAAAAAAGAAATTGATGAAGATGTCAGAAAATGGAAAGATCTCCCATGCTCATGGATAGACAGGGTTAATATAGTAAAAATAGCAATTTTACCAAAAGCAATCTACAGATTCAATACAATCCCCATCAAAATACCAACACAATTCTTCACAGACCTGGAAAGAATAATACTCAACTTCATATGGAAAAACAAAAAACCCAGGATAGCCAAAAGAATCCTGTACAATAAAACAACCTCTGGAGGCATCACGATCCCTGACTTCAAGCTCTACTATAGAGCTACAGTAATAAAAACAGCTTGGTACTTGCATAAAAACCGACATGTGGACCAATGGAATAGAATTGAAGACACTGACATTAATCCGCACACCTATGAACATACAATTTTTGACAAAGAAGCCAAAAGTGTACAATGGAAAAAAGAAAGCATCTTCAACAAATGGTGCTGGCATAACTGGATATCAACATGTAGAAGGCTGCAAAGAGACCCATATCTATCACCGTGCACAAAACTTAAGTCCAAGTGGATCAAGGACCTCAACATAAATCCAGCTACTCTGAATCTGCTAGAAGAGAAAGTAGGAAGTAGTCTTGAACGCATTGGCATAGGTGATCACTTCCTAAATATAACACCAGTAGCACAGACACTGAGAGAAACAATCAATCAGTGGGACCTCTTGAAACTGAGAAGCTTTTGTAGAGCAAAGGATACGGTCAACAAGGCAAAGCGACAGCCTACAGAATGGGAAAAGGTCTTCACCAACCCCACATCTGACAGAGGACTGATATCCAGAATATATAAGGAACTCAAGAAATTAGACATCAAAATGCCCAACGGTCCAACTAAGAAGTGGGCGATAGAACTAAACAGAGAATTCTCAACAGAAGAAACTCAAATGGCTGAAAGACATTTAAGGAATTGCTCAACATCCCTAATTATCAGGGAAATGCAAATCAAAACAACTCTGAGATAACACCTTATGCCTGTCAGAATGGCTAAGATCAAAAACACTGAAGACACCTTATGCTGGAGAGGATGTGGAGCTAGAGGAACTCTCTTCCACTGCTGGTGGGAATGCAAGCTTGTACAGCCACTTTGGAAATCAATATGGTGCTTTCTCAGAAAATTGGGAATCAATCTCCCACAAGATCCAGCTATACCACTATTGGGCATATACCCAAGGAATGCTCAATCATACCACAAGGAGACTTGCTCAGCTATGTTCATATCAGCATTGTTTGTAATAGCCAGAACCTGGAAACAACCTAGATGACCTTCAACTGAAGAATGGATAAATAAAATGTGGTACATATACACAATGGAATACTACTCAGCATAGAAAAACAATGACATCATGAGGTTTGCAGGCAAATGGATGGATCTAGAAAAAATCATCCTGAGTGAGGTAACCCAGACTCAAAAAGACAAACATGGTATGTACTCACTCATAGGAGGATACTAGAGGTGGAGCAAGGATGACTGGACTGCTACTCACATCACCAGGGAGGCTACCTGGAAAACAGGACCCCAAGAAAGACACGGGGATTGCCCAATGACAGAGAAATGGATGAGATCTTCATGAACAGCCTGGACATAAGTGGGGGAAATGAAAGGCGAGTGTCGAGAGAAAGAGACTTTGGGGGAGCGGGAGACCCCAGCTGGATCAAGAACAAAGAGGTAGAACAAGGAATAGGAGACCATGATAAATGAAGACCACATGAGAATAGGAAGAAGCAAAGTGCTAGAGAGGCCCACAGAAATCCACAAAGATACCCCCACAATAGACTGCTGGCAATGGTTGAGAGACAGCCCGAACTGACCCACTCTGGTGAGGAGATGGCCAAACACCCTAATTGTCATGCTAGAAACCCCATCCAATGACTGAGGGATCTGGAAGCAGAGATCCACAGCTAGGCCCCAGGTGGAGCTCCGAGAGTCCAATTAGCGAGAATGAGGAGGGTCTATATGAGTGAGAATTGTTGAGACCAAGGTTGGATAAAGCACAGGGATAAATAGCCAAATGAATGGAAACACATGAACTATGAACCAATGGCTGAGGGGCCCCCAACTGGATCAGGCCCTCTGAATGGGTGAGACAGTTGATTGGCTCCATCTGTTTGGGAGGCATCCAGGCAGTGGGACTGGGTCTAGCGCTCATTGCATGAGTTGGCTGTTTGAAACCTGGGGCTTATACAGGGTTGCTTGGCTCGGCCTGGGAGGAGGGGACTGGCCCTGACTGGACTGAGTCTACCAGGTTGATCTCAGTCCTCGGGAGAGGCTTTGCCCTGGAGGAGGTGGGAATGGAGGGTGGGCTGGAGGGAAGGGGAGGGGGGCAGGACGGGGGAGAACAAGGTTATCCGTGGCTGATATGTAGAACTGAATGGTATTGTAAAATAAATTTAAATTAAAAAAAAAACGCAAAAAAGATTATTTAATAACATAGACTCTTTTTTATGACAATGAGACGTGTCTGTTCCTAGCAGCACCAATCTACTTCAGAGAAGATGATGGGCATCAAACAAACCCCACATGGAGTTTACTTTCTTTATGGCAAATTTAGCCACTGGGAAAGAAAGTGTCCTTGCCTCAACTGCTGACAGTATGCTATCCAAATTGGAGAAGCAGGACACAAAAGAAAATGACTACCAAACTTTGCCAAGATAAGGTAGGAAGGTCCTTTAGAATATCCTCCTTCATGGAAAAGTCTGTCAGATATGCTAGGCCAGTAGGCAGAAAATGGGTGCCCCAATGTTGCAGATGAACCTTGGGTGACTGTCCAGGCAGCCATCTGTTTCTGTCATTTCTCACATTTTTTAGAAGTTGCTAGCTTGCACTTCCTGCTTACTCAGGTAATATTATTTCTTTCTCAGGTCTCTGATGCAGTTGAAGAGTAGATAGTTATAGTTATGGTTTTCCTTGTTACCAGATTGAAAAAAGAAATTCATAAAGAGGTGTAAAGTATATAGGGTTGAGAGACATCAGCAGATAGTTTTGGTTTGGTGATGCAAATTAGGATAGAAGGTGAATTAGGTACAATACTTTGGACTCACTAAGATAGGACAGATAATGAAGTATTTTCTCTGAATTTGTCAAATGCTAATAGACTAGATATTATTGATGTATTTATTGCCTGTATATTGTATATACTCATTGCATTTATTTTATAATATATAGTTTTTCTTATATTCGTTATAACCTTTTTATGTTAGACAAAAAGGGGAAATTTGGTGATATTTTGTTTGTGCTCTAACAAATAAAGCTCACCTGAAGGTCAGAGGGTGAAACTGGCAATTAGTTAACCATCGAGGTCAGAGGTCTGTACAGACATACAAGAAGTGATATGGCTGGGCAGAGAGAGGAAGTGATAAGGCAGGGCAGAGACAGGAACTGAGCCTCTTTCAGGCTGAGGAGTCTTAAAGGTAAGAACTCTCTGGTGGCTGGCTGCTCTGCTTCTCTGATCTTTCAGCACTTACCCCAATATTTTTATGGTTAAGAACAATTAGAATTTGCACTACAAAGGAACATGCAGGAAACGCAAGACACCATGAAAAAAAAGAAGCTTTTGGATTATAGCCATAAATGAGGGAGAAGTCAATGGCATAGGCAACAAGATCATAGAAGAAAACTTCCCCAAACTAAGGAAAGATACACCCAACATATACAAAAAGCACACATAATACTAAATAAACAGTACAGGAAATTCCCACACCATATCATATTTAAAACACTAAGTATACATAAATAAGAAAGTTTATTTAATGCTACATGTGAAAAAATGCAAGTCATATATAAAGAACAACCCATCAGAATAACAGGTGATTTCTCACTGGAAACTTTGAAAGCCAGAAAAGCCTGGAGCAAAGCATTCAAATTCCTAAAAGGCTATGAATGCCAGCCTAACCTAATAAACCCAGAAAAATATCCACCATAACTAAAGGAGAAAAATTTTCCACAATATAAGCAGCCTAAAAACATTTATAACCAACAAAGGAAAGTTAAAGAATATGCAGGAAGGAATAGTTTAAACTGAAGAGAGCAATGAACTAAAGAGAGACTGGAAAGAAATACAAGACCATAATTATTAAAATGCACTAAGAACATAAACACCACCACCAAAACCCATAACATGATGACCAAAATTAACTCATACAATTCAATACTGACTTTAAATATCAATAGGTTCAATTCTCCAGCCAAAAGACACAGGTTGACTGAATGGATTAACTAAGGAAATCTATTAGTTTTCTATAAGAAACATATTTTCATTTAAAGATAAGTACCACCTTATAGTAAAGGGATAGACAAAAGCACTTTAATCATATGGGACCAGGAAGCAAGCAGGCATCATTGTCCTAATAGCTGATAAGATACACTTCAAACTAAAACTAATCAAAAGAGATAAAGAGTTATACTTCATTATAATCAAGGAAAGAGTTAATCAAGAAGATATTAGTATCGCAAACATATATGAACCAAATTCTGGTGTACCTAATTTCATTTGAAAATAAAAATTTTAAAAAAGGATAGGATTTAAAGACACACTAACATCAGTCCATCATCCATCCATCATATTTGATTTGAATTCCTCACTTTCTACAATAGATGAGTCATCTGTATGACAAATAACCAAAGAAACATCAAATTAACTGATACCATACATCAAATTGATGTAACAGATATCTGTAGAATATTCTACCCAAACACTAAATAATGCATGTTCTATTCTGTAGTATATGGAATCTTTTTTAAAAAGAAGACCACATTCTGGGACAAAAACCAAATATTTGTAAATTCCAAAAGGTTGGAATAACTTCCTGTATCCTATCTGACCACAGTGCAACAAAACTTAAAATTGACAGTAAAGAATCACTAGTAAACATAGAGAGTCATTGAGAGTAAGCACCTCATTACTGAATGATGAATGGATCAAAGAAGAAATCAATAGAGATTTTTTTTTTTTACAAATCTTGGAACTAAAAGAAAATGAAAGCACAACACAACAAAACCTATGGGATACATCGTAAACAGTCCTCTGAGGGAAATTCATAGCTTTAAGTGTCTACAATAAAAATTGAAAAGGAGCACAAATGAATGATTTAATGATGCAACTCAAAACATTGGAAAAACAAGACCAAACCTAATCCAACCCAGTCGACAGATAGAACGAAAATCAGTGAAATAAAAACAACAACAACAAAAACACAAAGAATTAATGAATCTAATAGCTGGTTTTTGAAAAAGGTAAACAAGATTGATACAGCCTTGACCCAACTAACAAAAAGAAAGGAAGAGAGGACACAAATGAACAGAATCAGAAACGACCTGGGAAATATTCCAACAGACACCATAGAAATTTAGAATATTATAAGGGAATATTTTTAAGAACCTGTATGTCATTAAGCTGGAAAACCTAAAAGAAAATTTCTTTATTTACCTAAATAAATAAAATTAAACCAAGAAGTCAAAATCTAAACTGACCCAAAACAAACGAGGAGATTAAAATAGTAATAAAAAAGCTGTACAACTGAAAAAAGTCCCGAGATAGATGGATTCACAACAGAATTCTACTAGACTTTCAAAGAAGATATATAGTCAATCTTTCTTAAACTGATAAAAGGATAGAAACAGAAGGAGCACTCCCAAACTCCTTCTGTGAAGCTAGTATCACTCTAATACCAAAACCAAGTAAAGACACAATAGAAAAAGAAAAGAACAGGCCAATGCCACTGACTAACATAGGCTCAAAAATGCTCAGTAAAATATTTGCAAACAAAATAAATGTGCCTATGAACCAAAACCAAGACAATTCTTGCAAGATAACTTTAAGAGTGCAATATTAGCACACATACTTCAACTCTCATTGAATTTAAGACCCTAGTAAATTGGAAACAAGAGGGAAATATAGTCAAGTACCTAGGGATAGTGAAGTCGTGGATCTTGGGGGAGAACGTACAACCACCACTTTACTAAACCAGCACAATCTCTAACTACAGTCTAAATATTTGTACTTAAACCCACAAACAAGTGTAGCTCTCATCCATCACCAAGGAAACATCTCTTTGCAACAGTGAAGATCATGACAGAAAACACAACCAAACATAATGCAAATTGTGGAGTGCAGTCCCAAGGGAAATATCTTCAAACCAATGCCACATGCACCTAAGGCTCAGGAACATTGCAGAACATGGGGTGGAGAGATTGTAAGAGCCAGAGGATCAAGGAGTTTGCTGTGAGCTTGTGGCTCCTAATAATATCAAAAGCTACACCCATAAAGTCTGACTGATGTTATTATCCAAATGTGATACGATGTCAATAAACAAGCCAAACTGAAAGGAGAAAAGCCCAGGAAGCCTCAGTGCTACACAAAGAACTATAGACAACTGAGGAAAGCTGGGAATGGGAGAGGCAGCTTTCCTTGGGGAAGAGAACACCAATTGGTTACCCAGTGCCAAATGATCAGCCCTGAAAACATACATTAGAGGCAGCATTATACAAACTGAATGGAATATATTTAGGAATGCATATATATATTATAACATTTGCTGAGAAAAGTGGCTGTGAATTTGAAGGAGAATGGTGATAGAGTATGTGGGAGGATTGGGAGGGAGAAAAGGGAAGGAAGAAATGTTATAATTAAATTAAAACCTCAAAAATAAATAAATGAATGAAATATACAACAAAAAAGACAAAAGCCTAAACTGAAAAAAAAATCTGCTCTTTGATAGCTACTGTGTAGGAAAATGTTTCCCCAAGATCATCTCCAACTGTTAGCAGAACTTGGTATTGTCATCCATGTGGTATTAATTTTGCAGGAATGGAGGATACAAGACTATGGAGATTAAAAAGTCCTATTCTGATGTTACAAAGAAAAGCTATTGCCAGAAAATATATGGGTAGGATAGCGTTCCTTCAAGGAGATCCTGAGAGGCCATTGTGTGAAGCTGTGATAGTGAAGTCTAAATTGCAGTGGAGACACTGGAGGATTGCAGATGCCAGGACCATGGGCCATCTGCTAAGGCAAGCTACAGGCATAGAGTGCACTCAGCCTAAGAGGGAAATTACACTACAGTCAGCACAGCTGGGTTTGTGAAGGTACTTTACCTTTATAGAGATGAGCTAATTTCATCCTGATCTGCAGATGCTGTCCATGAAGCTGTAAGTTTGTTATTTTCCCCCTAAAGTTGCTTTTACCAGCGTATTTTATAACAGCAAGAGAAAACATAACTAACTTGTTGTCGGAAGTAAAATATGAATTTAATGAATTGCTATCAAAATAATAAAACTTTCAAAGAATAATTGGAAGAGCAGGAAAAGGATAGATACTGAAAATTGAATACATTTCATTGAAAATCTATGATTAAAACAAATATACACTCCAGAAGTAGAGAATGTGAAAAACAGACACAAAATACACCTGAAAATAAGAGAAAACAGATCTTGATGAAACTTGGATAGGACGTAAGTGGCAGGCAAAGGACATCATCAAAAATGCAAAAATCACAAAAATATATTTGATTGGATAGCAGAAGTGTGGGCCACTGGGTTTAATCCCCAGCACCACAAATAAAGCTCACAAGTACCTCCCTCCAAAAATATCTACCAAACAAATTAGGTAAGAAGATATCTATCAAAAAAAAGGTTAGAAAATGTAATAGAAAAATCTTTAGACAGAAATTAGATTAGTGGTTGCCAAGGGCTGAGAGGAGGCAATAACAGGAATTCACTACTGATAGATACAGAATTTCTTTTTTGGTGGTAAACAATCCCTATGAAAAGATAGTAGCACAACTCTTTAGTATAATGAAGTGAATAAGGCACCTTTCAAGCTTACATTTTCTGGTATGTGAAATCATACCTATGTAGATTTTATTAAAATAATATCAATGGGAAATGAAAGAGCATTATTTTATCCAATCAAGAGTTTCCCAAAGCCACTCTTACCACCACCATTGACACAACTATCACAGTTGTCTCTTGATATCTATGAAATTAGTGACTTGCACACTGGAAATCAAAGCAGTGTCACTAGGATTACATCCTAATATTTACACGTCCATGATATTCTCTATGAAAACATATGGTGACAGGGAGAAATCTGTGTCCTTTGTTTGACTTTTTTTGATTTTGTAGAACTGAATTTTATTGGTAGAACTCCATTATCATGACTAAATGAAAGAGATTTTAAATATACAGTACTTTGTTCTGTGCAATTTATTTTGTCTTAGCTCTCCAAAGTTTGCATTATATGAAACTAAGGGTAGTGATTATTGTTTGAGGATTACAGTATTCAGTACCCATTATGGAAATTCTTTCTAGGAATGGGCAGTGTGCAATAATATCAATAATGAGAAAAGGTCATCCATCAGTGTAAACATCTAGAAAAAAAGAATTCCAGGCAGTGGCAAGAGGATGACAGAAAATCTTGAGATAGTTACTTGTCTTGGCTTAAATTCAGAAAGAAAACGTTTGTGTTGTTATCTGCATTGATGTTTTTCTTTCATTATCTTTCATACTGCATTCCGAAAATGTATTGTGGCCTCTCTTCAAGTTGAGTGAGTGTGTCTTAATTTATTAATGAATCCAAAAATATTTCTTAAAATGTGTTTTCATTCCTGCCAGTTCTATTTGACATGTTTTCAAATATCTAGTTCATTTTTACTAGTATTGTTTTCCTTTTGGGCTTTTAGTTCATTTAACATAAGCTAACATGTTTGTTTTCTAATCTGTCTGATAAATTAAATGTTTGAAGGATGTGTGAATGTTTTTATTGTCTTCTATTTTGTTATTTCTGACTCATGTTGTCTTTTTCCTATGTCTAATTATTTTGAATAGGTGATATGTGTTCTCCTTACAAACTAGCTTATAAAAAATTTGTAATTTAGTATGAAATGCCTTCTCTCCAGAGAGAATGTATTGCTAATTTTGCCATATGCTTAACCGTACTTCCACTTTAGGCTCACTATAGTTACTACCAGATATTTTTTTAACCAAATTATGTTATATGAATCTAGGTTATTAATATACAGGAGGGATTAACGTGCACTTACAACATTTTAGGAACGAACTTTACAAACATCAACCTACTCACATGGTACAGAACCAAAATTTTAAATCACCATGGAAGTACAAAATGAGTTTTTCTGCCAAGAACTTTTAACTTCTAGGATATAGTAGATTTAAAAAAAATTGTTGCTCAATTTCTTTGTTAGAGTTTCTCTTGTTAGATTCCCTAACTAACAAGATTCTAGACTTTGGTTTCTCAGTGATCAAATATTAGGAATGGTAAATTGTAGCTGGAACTTCCAACTACAGTAAATCCCTCAGAAGGGAAAAATAGATTCAGTGCTATAATTTATTTTCTGGATTACTATTGTAAATAAGATGTTGGGCTCTTCTCCTGTTATCTTTTCTGTTATTATTACTTTAAGACATTTTAAAATATACTTTATTATACCCATTTATCTTATATTATTATTATCTTGTATAATCTAATTATCATTCACTAAAACTAACTTGGTGTTAATTTTATATATATATATATATATGAATGAATTTATATTAAACTAATGAGCCAACAAATTTACTATTAAAATAATTATTTCTTGGATGGGCATGGTGATGTGTACCTATAATTCCAGAATTCAGGAGACAGAAGTAGAGTTATAGGGTGTTTGATGCCAGCTGGGTTATACAGTCAGATAATGAGAAAAAAAATGTGTGTATGTGTGTGTGTGTGTCTGTTGATAATTTAAGCTTTATTCATTTGGGGATTTTCCCAAAGAACTTTTAAAAGTGATATTTCTTCCTTTTAAAAGAGCTGTAGAACCTATCCAAATCATACAAAAATATTTGAAGGTATCATTCAAAACGTGTTTTTAATCATTTCACTACCTTACTTTTACTCATTCAATATTATCCTATTTATTTGGTAATGTTCAAATAATTATTGGTTATGACCTTCCAAGATGTTCATGACCAGGTCAATTTTCCATGTCTCATCTTTTGATTCTCCCTCTTACTGTGTCCCATGAGTACTATATCTTTTTTCATGGAAATGCCTTTCTATTCACAGGTCTTGGACAATACTATGTCTGTTGCGTATAATAAACTACCCCCTTAACTTCATGTTAACTTCAACTATTAGTCTTATGCTCCATATGCTGATTCCTTTTTTATGAAAGGAATTCCTTTCTTATATGGAAGCCTTTCTTTATTAACTATCTCAGTCTTAACTTTACATAATTACATGTTTTCATATGTGATTTCAAAAACAATTGAATCTTTATTGAGATAATTTGTCCATGCCTATATTCCTTATGAACTTGTAAGGTTCCTAATGACATAGACATTATTTTGATCATTAACAGACTTAGAACAACTTCATTTTACCTTTTGCACAGCACTTAACCTGAGAACTCTTTCTGTCATAACCTACTACTTTGATGACTCAGTTTAAATTTTAGCTCCACTCTATTAGAACTGTCTTAACTCCTTTTCACTAAAACAGGAAACTATACTGATATCACCTTGGTGATTAGAGTCTTTCCACCCATGAGAAAAGTAATTTCTATTTTTACTTTGTAGTTATGAATTCATATACAGAAAATGGAACTCCGTATCAAAGTTTTAGCTTAATTTGGAAATCTGAATCTTTTATAAACTGTTTCACAAAGAATTTTCCAGATTTTTAAAAATCTTTCCCCTTACATCAACTACAACATTTTAAATAATATTTATCAGCAGAAATTGTAGCTATCTTTACGGAAATAGTCATCTATTTCTATATGAATACAATTTCCATTTCTTTAGGAATTAAATGGTCTACTTTGGTTTCTCACAAAATATCTCTGATACCTCCTTACAATATCTAATCAGCCACAGAATGTTAGTTTATAAGATACAATAAAAATGAATTTAGTGTGTAAAAAATTCAATAGCTATACAAAATTTAAGCTGATTAACCACATCTAGATATAACAAAGTTACAAGGGCTCTATAACATTTCTAAATTTTTGTCCTTAATGTTCATTTGTGTTTTTCCATGAGCCAGTAACTTCATTGACCTTTTTGTTATCCCCTAAATGGCACTGATGGGAAGAATTTAATCATCAGTTTTAAAAATTGTCCTTGCACATGAATCATCTGGGGATCTCGTTAATACATAGGTTCTAATAGTTCTGAAGTTCAGTGGGAAGTTTGTAATTTCTCACAAGTTACCAGCCTAAAATATGTTCTATAGACAATTCAAAAATTAGTAGCTGTTAGGAGAGTGAAGATAGAAAGAAGTAGTATGAAGTGGGAATGAGGATAATGGAGCAAAAGGGTAAAGTGAATTGGAAGATGGGAGACAGACTAGAAGATAGTGTGTCGGTAGAATAAATAACACTTAAGACTTTTGAAAAAGGCATATGGAAGCCTACTATTGTAGAATCTTCCTATAATATATACAAATGTGTGTATTTAAAAATAATTTAAATTGAGTTACTTTACAACAAGGGACAATGACAAGACAAGACATCATTGGCTATGAAATAAAAAGCCAAGTGCGAGAAAAGGATTACTTCTTTCAGGATTGTTAGTCAGTGGGTTCCATAGACCCTCAAATACTATGAACTATTGTCATTGCTCTTGGTTGTCCTCCAGATTTTGATATTAAGACCCTATTACTGAGAATATAACATACTTGAGTCATGAAACATGGAGAAATCAAGCTAGAACTGAATTGAAACCTTCATCCTTACTAGTTTGCTTTCATAGTTCAGGAAGGTGCCATGTATATTACTAGAGGAGAAAAGTAATTATCACTTTTCCACACCTATGAACCCTGTCAGCTACAACAAAAAGTGCCCAGGCAAGATATTCCCACTGCTGTAATGGTTTCATTAATGTTATGGGAACAACCAATCACTTTTATGATTGGATTTAAGGACTACTCTCCAAGATGACGCTTGACACCATTAAGAGGCCAAGAACCTGAGATTAGGTAAGTCATAGCCCTAGTGGAGGACCTACTATTATTGTGTGTAGGTAGAGTTTTTTGTCAGGACTGCTAGCTCCCCAATAATCACACAGAGACTTATTATTAATTATAAATGCTTGGTTGATAGCTTTGGCTTATTACTAACTAGCTTTTTCAACTTAAATTAACCCACATTTCTTATCTACACTCTACCACATGGTGGTACATTTTTTCAGCACAGCATGCTCATCTGCTTCCTCTGTGCCTGGCTGTTGACTCCACCCTCCTTCTTCCCCACACTCTTTTTTTGTCTGAAAGTCCCAACTATCCTCTACCTGCCTAGCCATTGGCCAGTGAGCTCTTTATTAACAATGAGAACAACACATCTTCACAGTGTACAAAAGGATTATTCCACAGCAATTATGCTGTTAAATTGACATTCTGTTATAGTAACTCTTGAAGATATACTGTTATGTCCACAGATTAGAACATCTCTGAGTCCTTAAGGCATATTTTTATACACATCAGAGAAGCTTCTAGTTGCAATAGATAGTTTAATAATAATACAAGGGCCAACAACTGTTCATCATGTAAAGAATAAGATATTGTGAAGTCTTCCCCTTAATGGAATACCTATATTATACCCTCTCCACCAGGACTTAAGAATTATTGGAATGATTGTAAGATGCAGAGGCAGTGGATGACTACAGTGCAAGTGTTTTCCAGACACAAGAGTACAGTTGCACATGTGAACTAACAGTGACTATGAATGCATGAAAGATTTGCATAACATCAAGCCTTTCAAATTCCTAGCATAGAGTGAGAAAGTAGTCAAAATATTCCACCCATAGTCAAGGAACTATATTAACAATTGATGGTTGTTGGGAAAGAGTCAGTTCCCTTCAAGGATAAGACCACAGAAAGGAAAGCATACTCCATGAGATGGACTTATACATATGCACATACCAGCAGCACTAAGTACACTCAGTCAGTTTCATAAAAAGACAGAATGCATGAATAATGGTGAGAGTACAGGGGAGGAATTGGAAGAGAGGGATGAGTGTTGACTTGACAAAACACATTATATGACTGTATGTTATTCTCAAGCAATAAAATTTCTGTGTATATAGAAAAAATATTAGAATAAATGTAGCTAGAGTTTTCCTGCCTGACCCACAGTCAGGACAAATCTCTCTCACCCGCCAGTCCCACAGCCGCTCAGACCCAACCAAGTAAACACAGAGACTTATATTGCTTACAAACTGTATGGCCGTGGCAGGCTTCTTGCTAACTGTCCTTATATCTTAAATTAATCCATTTCTATAAATCTATACCTTGCCACATGGCTTGTGGCTTACCGGCGTCTTCACATGCTGTTTGTCATGGTGGCAGCTGGCAGTGTCTCCTCAGCCTTCCACTTCCCAGAATTCTCTCCTCCTTGTCCCGCCTATACTTCTTCCTGCCTGACCACTGGCCAATCAGGGTTTTATTCATTGACCAATAAGCAACATGTTTGACATACAGACCATCCCACAGCAAATAAAATCCCTTATTGGAAAGGATTATGTACATATTCATTTGTGCTCTTCAGTAACTTGCACAGTGCTAGGCACATCTTAGATACATAAGAATATTTGATATGTACAAACACTCTCTAGAACAAATCTATGAATTTCTGTGATTTGAAAAAAAACTATCCTTTTTGATGATGGGCATTGTCACTGGTTAATACACTTTTAATATCAAATCTGTCATAAATTTGTGCTTCTTCAAAGTACTTAAAATGAATTGCTACAAAAATTTTTTAAAGATTCACGAAATAGTCTGGTCTGTTGCACGACATTTCCAGGGAAGACACAGGAAAAAAATCTATTCATCCAAACAGTGCATGAGTGAAATACCAAAGAACTGTTTCTAATCAAATATATATTGGTGAACTGATGAGTTTATTGGGGTTATTTTTCAAAGTATGGGCTACTCAAAAGAAACTGCATAACCATGAGGTCTGATCCAGAAGTAGTAATGACATAGTAAAAAACTCAACATTGGAGTTAATGCTTATATAGCTTCACTGAGAGGGATATCCTGAGTTTTGTAAGTTTCTTCTTGACCTTCCACAGACTCTTAATTTTCCTAAAATTCCTGATATTTATAAGGCTCCTTATGCTCTCCTCCAGGAATTATTTTAATCAGTAAGAAATAAGTATCCATAAAAGCCTGTTTTTGTACATTGTAAAACTCTGAAATATCATGAATTGCTATTTTATCATTTACTCTACATATACAAACCAATGACTCAAGCAGTGAATTCCTTGGAGACATATAATCCACTGACTCTCTGATGTTGAGTAGAAACTGTTTCATCATCAAACAATTAGTTGTTCTAAAACAATATGTATGCAGCTGCCATTTGACCATATGTTAGAATTTTAGATTTGTTTTCTATTTCACTAGTTTGACTATAGCGACTACATTGACTTGTGAAACTTACTATACAAGCAAAATAACATGAGTTTGAAGAAGTATGAGCAGCCAGAAGACAACTTCCATGAAAGCTATTCTGGATGTTCTCTTAATAATTTTAGTAAGACATTATCTTCTGTGTGTGACATGTTACAAAGTTTTTGACTCATGTCATTGTCACTAGAGTTCCTGTTTTATATCTAAATTTTCTTGGCAAATTGTAACTTAGTTGTTTTAGCCAAAATAGCTACCAAAAGCCTTGTAATAGAACTTATAAGTCTCCTCTAGTTTTATGTAATTCAGTCAAAATCTGATGTGAAGGTTTGGCACATAAACAAAGCCATTCTTTGAATCCTAACAAATGGTTTTCAATATGAAATGGGAAAGGATTGAATAAAACACTTTGTATTCAATAGTGCTGTGAGAATCCATCAACAGTTTAAATAACAATATCTTATGGTTGCATATATTTTGAAGGTGTTGAAGAAGAGCTCCTTTCATCCTTGATACCATGGATCTTCTACAGATTTTCTTTTATGAGAAAGTTTTGAGCCTCTTTTTATCAAAAAATATCACAGGTACTGAAAATAAAACTATAGAATCATTATTGTCAGCAAAACCAAGATATAGATCACCATTCAGGACAATCATGGTGTTTATTATTGATGGATAAAAAAAAATCACACTTTTGGTACTTGTGATATTTATGGTAGCATTTTATGTCATGTGTTTATAAGTTCAATAGACAGGGTTTCTGACTCCTTCATAGAAATGAGAGTGATGCACCTACTGTGAATATACAGTCAAAAATGTTTATTGGAGGGAAAGCTTCAAAATAAGCCATCTTAAGCTCGAATAGAAGGAATATGAAAATAATACTGCTTCAAATAGAAGTCAGGTTACTTCCTAACCAAAGCAAAGGGAAAATTTCCACTGGGTTTTAACATATACTACTTTTCTATTACTTTTTAATTCAAATTAATGTAAATTCTCAGGACTTGGGAAGAAAGGAGCTCGATCTTTATCACACACATGGCCTTTAGACTGGTTGTTAATAGAACACTTGTTTTCTTCTAAAACCTCACTAGCTAGGCCTCCACCCTCAGCATTATTCTAAGTACTACTGTCTTTCAGGATCAGCCTATAATTGTGTTAAGTAAGCTCTGCTTATAGGATTCACTTTTCTAGTTCCAATTTCCAAAGTCTTTTACATTCCTCTGAAAAAATATCACAGTAGGTTCTTCACAACTTCAATCACACTCTCTGGTACTACCTTCAATACTGTTTTTTTTTTATGTTGTGACAAAACATCATGATCAAAAGTGACTTGTGGGTGAAAGAGTTTATTTGACTTCTAGTTCCCCGAGGGTTGGAGTGGAATGGGGAGAGAAGCATGGCAGCAGGCAGCCAAAGTGGGAAAACTGAAAGATCACCTCATCAACCACAAACACAAAGCAGAGAGAGTGAACTAGAAGTGACACAAGGCTATGAACTCTCCAAGCCTATCCCCAGTGAAAAACTTTTTCCAGCAAGGCTCTACCTCTCCAAGCCTATTCCCAGTGAAAAACTTTTTCCAGCAAGGCTCTACCTCCTTAAGGCTTCATAAGCCAGTTTGACAAAGGGTGCTGGAAGCAATATTTCAGTCTGAAGAAGAGAATAAACATACCCAAGGACCTATATGGATAAATAAACAATTGCAGAACAGTTCATTAAAAGAGATCTAAGACAATACCACCAAAACAACAAAATGGCAGGAATTAGTAACAAAGACTATGGAAGAATTCTGCTCTCATGCTTGCTCCCCCAGGTTTGTTCAGTTTGTTTTCTTATACAACCCAGGACTAGTTCCCCTGGATTGGTGCTGTCCTCCACCCCATGAATCATTAATCAAAAAAAAATGACCCACAGAATAACTAACAGGTCAATCTGATGGAGGCATTTTCTCAATTGCTGTTCCATCTTCCCAGATTACCCTACTTTCTGTCAAGTTGACAGAAAACAAACCACCACAATTGATCCCTTGTCAGTTTTATACAAAATATATCACTATTAAACCCTAATGTTTCCTTTCTTGTTCTGCCCTAAGATTTCCTGTTAATGTCATAAGAAAAAGCACAGAATAACTGTAAAAGTACCCCAGTCTTTAAAATGTTCAGCAATTTATAATATCCAATGTCCCTTTAAAAGTCTAAAGTCCTCCCTTCTCCCACCCTCCAGCATCCCTCCCCCATCCCATCCCCCATTCCCACCTCCTCCAAGGCAAGATCTCCCCTGGGGAATCAGAAGAGCCTGGTAAATTCAGTTGAGGCAGGTCCAATCCCCTCCTCCCTGCACCTAAGCTGAGCGGAGGAGGAGGGAGGACTGGAATCCGTGGCTGATATGTAGAATGAATAGAAAATCTCTTAATTAAAAAAAAAAACAGGAGCAGACAGTAGGTACTAATAAACACTTCTGTTCCACAGCTACAAAAAAAAAAGTTCAAAGTCCTGAACTGTGGGGTCCTGTAAAAAAAAAAAAAAAGAAAAAGAAAAAGAAAAAAAAGGGAAAAAATTGCATGCTTCTTATTCCAAGAAGGAAGAACCAGGGCACAGTGGAAATCAAATCAATGCACAACCGACACCCACTAGTATACTTTAACTCTTATAGCTCAGTAAAGGCTATCTGGGTTCACATTCCATCTACTGGGCTCCAAAGAGCTTAGGAGCTCTACTTTTCCAGCTCTGCCATCCTCAGCACACACAATTCTTCTGGTAGGCTGACGCCACATCTGTTGCTGTACTTGCCAGTTATCCCATGATAATGGCATCTCCAGTATCCTAGGATTTCCATTGCAACTGAGGCTGCACTTTTACCAATAACCTCAACTGTCATTTTTTCTGACATACAGTTCCAGGCCTGAGGCACTCTCCAAGACTCCTTCATACCTTCAAACTCAGTAACATGTAGAAGACTCTTACACATTATCAAGTTCATCTACTAGCTTTACATACAGCCTTGCCACCCCCTCCTCTATTGGACCATATCTTCTATGTGAGGACCCCAAGGAAAATTCACATCAATGATGGTGGTCTCTTATTAATTACAGCTAATTTCTCAGCCCCAGATCACTAGCATCAATCAGCCCAGTAAAGCAGAGGTTTTACATTAGTGATGCTAGCCTCTTGTCAGTCACAGCTATTACTTCAGCCTCAGCTGACTAAAATCCAAAGATTCTCAATTCAAATAAGTCACACAAACAGCCCTGATAGTTTTTCCTTCCTTTTGAAAATTCACAAGCCAAGCCTCCATCATCTACATTGCTATACATTTATCATCTAAGTTCCCAAAGAACAGTGCATTAAACTTTGAGCACTCAGTGGCTTTTCCAAACCAATGTTCCAAACACATTTATAATCCTCCCAAACACAACATATTTGAGTCTGTTGTGGTGGTATTGTGTTCTCCAAAATATTGTGTATCCTAATAAACTTATCTGGGGTCAGAGAACAGAAAAGCCACTAGATACTTAGGATAGGCAGTGGTAGCACACACCTTTAATCCTAGCATCCCAGAGGCAGAAATCCATGTGTTCAAGGATACAGCCAAGCATGGTGACTCACGCCTTTAATCCCAGAAAGTGAGCCTTTAATCCCAGGGAGTGGTGGTAGAAAGCAGAAAGGTATATAAGGCTTGAGGACCAGAAACTAGAAGCATTTGGCTGGTTAAGCTTTTAGGTTTTGAGCAGCACAGTTCAGCTGAGAGCCATTCGGATATGAGGACACAGCAGTCTGAGGAAACAAGATCAGCTGAGAAGTTGGCCAGGTGAGGTTAGCTGTGGCTTGTTCTGTCTCTCTGATCATCCAATGTTCACCCCAATAACTGGCCTCAGGTTTGATTTTATTAATAAGACTCTTTGAGCCATGCTACAGTCTGTCACAGCAATATCCCATAATTCATGCTACAGTCTGTCACAGCAATATCCCATAAACCTTGAACCAGTTCCGGTTCTAGTTAGGCTTTTTAATCACTGTTACAAAATACTGATTAACTAACTTGGGACATGAAGGGTTTTTGGTATTTTGCTGTTGTTTTTGTTTTTTCTTCATTATACAGCTTACAGTCCAACAAGAAAAGCCAGAGCAGTAGCTCAAGGTAGGAACCTGGAGTTAGGTACTGAAGCAGAGACAATAGGAAATGCTTCTTAATTGGTTGCCTCCCCTGCTTGCTCAGTTTGTTTTCTTATAAAACACAGAACCACATGCCCAGTTGTGGTACCACCCACAGTAGCCTGGGCCTTTCCACAGCAATCATTAGCAAACAAGATCCCCCCATATTCTTGCTTGCAGGCCAATCTGATAAAAAGTCTTCTTAATACATGGTTCTCTCTTCCTAGATGACCCTATCTTGTCAAAAATCTAAGCAGTACAGATGGAAACCAAGGTGTTCTGAGCAAATGGATCTAAGAACCAAGCAGAGATATTCTAACATCTAACAAAATAGTGTTAAAATCAAAGCTACTCAAAAGAGATAAGGGGTGTAACTTCAATAAAATTAAAGGAATAATCCACCAAAAGAATATTGTAATTCTAGCCATATACATATACCAAACAAAATTGCACCTAATTTCATAAAAATAAATACTATTAGAATTAGATCTAAAACCACATATAATTAGCTAAAACGTTATAACTTAGTAACTTCATTGTTGTACTCTCACCAATAGACATTATCACCTGTAGAGAAACATTTCCATTTCCTGGCTATTGTGAACAGAACAGAAATGAACATAAGCAAGAATCCCTGTAGTAAGATATAGAATCCTTAAGGAATATCTCCTGGAGTAGTATTGATTCAATCCCACTAGTAGTGTTTCTATTGCTCACGTTGTTATGGCTATCTTGGATCTTTTGTATTTCCAGATGAATTTTAACCTAGATGGTGCTTATGAACTGATGAATAGATAAGGAAAGTGTGGCGCATACACACAATAAATTTTTCAGCTACAAGAAAAGTGAAGTTATACAGTTTTCAGGTAGACAAATGAAGTTGGAAATAGTCATTATGTTTGAGGGAGGTAACCTGAACTTAGAAAAACATACATTACATGTCCTCGCTTATATGTGGATGATAACTTTGAATCTTTAGTTACATATATTTAAATTACAGTTCCAATAGATGCTGGGAAGCTGGTATGTGCTAACAGGGGGCATTTCAAAAGAATGGAGATAGAATATATATAGTATGGAGTGGAAAATGGCAACAAGAATGATTAAATGGGTTTGAGGTAGGAGGGTAGGATAAATGAGGGAATATGGAGAATGGAGAGGGATAACTAATCTTTAAAAAAAAACTCTGAAAAAGCTCTAAAAGGTTATATAAAAATCTATTACTATTGAAACTTCCTAAAATATACATAAATATACATATAAAAGGAAGTAAGAGGAGTTACCCTATAGTGGGAGGACAATGCCTGTCCAAGATAACATAGACTGTCAAATAAAAGCCCAGTGTGGGGAATGGGATATCTCTCCTCTAGTAGTTTATCAGTGAGTTCTCACAAACTGTCAATATTGCTCTGTTACCCAACAAAATTTAATGAATAAGACCCTATTGCTGATGACTCTACATCACAAGTCATAGAACATAAATAAATATAGCAAAGCAATGAAAGTGATACCATGATAGAGGGAGACATCATGGGGATAGAGAGAAACCCAGGGCTAGGGAAGTTGCCAGGAATCCCCAAGGATGACCCCAACTTGGACTACTAGAAATAGTGGAGAGGGTGCCTGAACTGAACTGGCTTACTGCAGGGATCAGACCAGTGAATACTCTAACTGTAATCACAGAGCTTTTCTCCAATGACCAAGCAGAGCTCCAGGAGGCCAGTCAAAGAGAAGAGGGATTCTATGAGCAAGTGCATCAGGATCATGATGGGGAAACCTGCAGAGAGACCAAACCCAACTAGTGGGAACTCACGAAAGTTGGATCAATGGCTGTGGAGCCTGAATGTGACTGGACTAGGCCCTCTGCATGGTGAGACAATTGCGTAGCTTGATCTGCTTGAGGGTCCCCCTGGCTATAGGATCAGAATCCATCCCTGGTGCATGAGGGGGCTTTTTGGAGCCCACTACCTATGATGGGACACCTGGTGCAGCCTTGAGGCAGAGGGAAGGGGCTGGACTTGCCTCTACTGGATGTGCCTTCCCATGGGAGAACTTTCCTTCCTGTGGGGGGAATTGGAGGGTGGATTGGGAAGGGGAGTCTGAGGGAGGGCAGGAGGATAGAAGAGGGGGATCTTTGATTGGTATGTAAAATGAATGAAAAAATTTTCTTAATAAAAATAAATAAGTAAATAAATATATCAGGTACTGACCTGGATGTGTCATCCCTACTGTCTTACATGTAATAGTGCTGTAAGGCTATTTGCACAATATCAGGAGAGAAAAGTTAACAAAAGTCTTACTTAGCTGTGAACCATAGAAGGTGTAATAATGACCTGTCAGGCAAGATACCTCTACTTGTACAATAAAGGCATTATTGTTATGGGAGTAGCCAACCACTTTCTGATTAGATTTAAGTACTGTGCCACAAAACAGAACTCATTCCTAGTACCTTTAACTGAGCCTCCAAAACTTGGTTCGTAGGTCATAGGCCTTAGAAAATAATCTATTGCTATTATTCTGCTAAATGAACAATAGTAACAAACTGCTTCTAAGTTCATTTTTATTTTTATTATTTTATTCTATGTGTATGCATGTTTTGCCTGACTGTATGTCTGTGCACCACAAATGTACCAAGGTGCTTACAAGAGGCAGATGACATCAGCTCCCTTGGAACTAGAGTTTAAAAAATGGTTGTGAACCACCATGTGGGTACAGAGAATCAAATCCCAGTCTTCTGGAAGAGCATCCAGTGTTCTTAACCAAAGCCATCTCACTAGCCCATCCTCAAGTTTTCTTCTTTATAATTGTGTATTATGTATCTCTGAGCCTTCATCAAAGAAAATTATATTTGTAGTATTAGATGTTGATTAACATAGAGACCCACAACTGGCAAAGGTGCGGAGAAAAAGAAACAGTGAAATGCTATCTTTCATGGAGCATCTATTGTAGCTAGAGTTTTCCTGCCTGGCCCACAGTCAGGACAAATCTCTGTCACCCACCAGTCCCACAGCTGCTCACACCCAACCAAGTAAACACAGAGACTTATATTGCTTACAAACTGTATGGCCGTGGCAAGCTTCTTGCTAACTGTTCTTATATCTTAAATTAATCCATTTCTATAAATCTATACCTTGCCACGTGGTTCATGGCTTACTGGCATCTTCACATGCTGCTTGTCATGGTGGCGGCTGGCAGTGTCTCCCTCTGCCTTCCTGTTCTCTCAATTCTCCTCTCTGTTAGTCCCGCCTATACTTCCTGCCTGGCTACTGGCCAATCAGTGTTTTATTTATTGACCAATCAGAGCAACACATTTGACATACAGACCATCCCACAGCAATCTATATTACACACTCTTCTTCCCAAGACTCAGGGATCATTGCAGAAGAAATGATGAAAAGATTGTAAAAGTCAGAGGTATTGAACGTCATCAGTGAAATAGAATTTAGTAGACATGACAGGGCGGTTGTACATAGGAACTCACAGTGGCTGTGACTGCATGCATAAAATCTGTTCTAGATTAAATCAGACCAAATTCCTGCATAGATGGAGAAGATATTCCTATCCCTATATGAGGAGCTATTGGCTGTTGATGGCTGCTTTGGGAGGGTGAGTTGGTTTTCTACAGGGATGTGTCTCCTGAGAAGCTCTCCATTCTTCAGTAGATGATGCTATATCCACACACATACAGGTAACACTAAGTGGACTTAGTTCATTAAGTAGACACAAAGCACATGGAGTTGGGAGGTACAAGCAGTAGGGGGATGTAGAAGAAATTGTAGGAGAGGGAATGGGGGTGTGGATTTGATCAAATAACATCACATCTGATGCATGAATCAAACATAAAGGATAACAGATCTCATAATTTCTTTATTTAAAGAAAAAGTGATAAAAACAGTTTCATGATTTTATATTGATTATGTTTAAATAATTGAGGCATTCATTTTTTCTTCAAAAATGCTTCAAATACCAGAAAGTAACAATTAGGACCACACTTGTACATTGTTCCTTACAATTGAAATCAGGCTACTCTAACCTACTCTGTTACTTCCCGTTTTCTAATCCAGTGCAGTCTGTCTGTTTTCTAATTGCAACATTCCCTCCAAGTTGAAACATTTACTCAGCAGGTAAACAAAGGGTCAAATGAACAGGAACTTGGATGATTCTCTAGGGCCCCTGCCCTGCACTTAAAACAAAGAAGGGGGAGGAGAAGGAGAGGGGAAAGAGAAGGGAGAAGGGAAGAAGGTAAAGAGAGTAAACAGTTGTTGGGAGAGAAGATTGACTAGCAAAAATGATGGATAAATAATGGATAGATAGACAGATAGATGATAGATAGATAGATAGATAGATAGATAGATAGATAGATAGATAGATAGATAGATAGATAGATATGTTCTGACTGTAGAACTGCCTGCAACCTGTACAGAAAGCTCCAGGATTGAATATAGATTACTCCAAGGTTTCAGTTTTTTCTGGAGTCATTACCCATGTTTCAATAGGCATTCTCGTGATGGAGCTGCTTTTATTGAGATAGCTCTGCTTCTTGTAAGCAACTGATCACCCATACTCCTTTTAGAAATTCTGGTTTAAAAAAAAAAGTCATTGGTTGAACTAAATGGCCCTTGGTGCAATACTTACTTTGATCTGTCATGAGCTTCCTTTAGGGGGGCAAGTAGATTCCTGTTGTGTCTTCCCAGGAAAAGTCTGTCACATAAGAAATAATGTTTCCTTTTCAGGCATACTTTCTCCTAAGCAACTCTATCTTACAAGGAACTTTTTTTTTTCTCGAGACAAGGTTTCTCTGGGTAGTTTTGGTGCCTGTCCTAGAGCTCCCTCTGTAAACCAGGCTGGCCTCAAACTCACAGAACTCCACCTGTCTCTGCCTCCCAAGTGCTGGGATTAAAGGCTTGCACCACCACCGCCCGGCCCAACAAGGAACTTTTAACCTCCTGTGAGAGAGAAGGACGTCTGCAGCTCTTGGGTGAGTACTGAAACTGCTCCATCTCTTAGGTACCACACATCCAGTGCAGACTGATGAATTAGTTATTTCTGGGAGTAGAAAAGGAGTCACCCTGTAGGTTTATGAGACTGAATTGAAACCTCACCATCAAGTGGGTTATTAAAATCATAGAAGAAAGCCAGGTCCAAGAACTCATATGACATACCAGGCCAAGGAAATTGTGCAACTTCCTCATCTGAATTCCGTACAGTGGTGGACAGTTAACATGGTGAGGTGTTTGTGTGAAGTCCCACACACACTTAAGTCTGATGTTTGTATTTTTGCATCAGGAACCAAGGACTACTGGACTGTTCCTGGAGCTCTAGCTCAGCAGGGTCTCCTGTTGATGCAGCCTACTCAACTGTCTGTCTCACATGCCTGTCCACCTGTTTATTTTGAGAACCAGATCCACACCTGCCTTTTCCTGCTCCAGATCAGTATTGCCTTTCACTTCACAGCCGAACTCTGAAGTTTTCTCTTGAATTCTACCTTCAGCTCCCTACTAGCACTTGTCTGATTCCTAGCCATATTAACACAGAGTTTTGAAACTTCTTGAAGCCTTCTCAGGCTCCATAACTTATATTCATTCTGTTAGTCACAGATATAC
>CABHPR010146076.1:0-12202 GCA_902168415.1 Peromyscus melanophrys
TTTTTCATTTTTTCATTCTTTCTGTTGCTTGTTCTACTCTATTCTTTTTCTATTCTGTTCTTCTACCCTGATATTTCCCTTCTTCATTTTATTTTCTTTTTACAGCTTTTATAATGTAGTTATAGACTATTTTTCAAGTGAATCATTTCAATGAATATAAGTAAAAAACAAGATGTTTCCCATTTCTCTTACATGATTAAACATTTTACATATTACAGGTGAAAAACAAATTATTTTCAAGGACCCATATTTCCTTTACATAATTAGAGATTTTATGTATTACAGGTGGAAAAGAAATTATCCCCTAGAACCCACATACATTCATGACCAATTTGTTATAGATTAACAAACTGTAAGCAAATAAGGCATTTTTCTCAGCCAGCTCTTTAACTGGCAGCCTACATTTTGTGGTTACAAATAAAGGATCAATTATTTTATTATATATCTCAAAAGGTAATCTTATAAAAAACAACTTGAAAGAATCATGAATATAAACTTTTATATATGAAAAACAATCAGTCATTTCTACTTTAAGTAGGAAAAGAAGAAACCCAACTTTAAAAGTCCAGAAAAAAGTTTTCAACAAAATCAGAGAAGAAAATTTTCCTAACTACAGAAGGTGATAGCTATAAAGGTACAAAAATCATACAGAATATCAAACATATTGGACCAGAAAAGAACATCCTCTAACAAAATAATAATCAAAACACTGAGCAGATAATGCAAAGAAAGGATATTAATAGCAGCAAGGCAAAAATGCCAAGTAATATATAAAAGTAGAACTATTAGTATTATACCTGACTTCTCTTTAGAGACTCTAAAAGCCAGAACAGCCTGGACAGATGTGCTGCAGACTCTGAGACCACCCATTATAGTTCAGACTATTTACTCAGCAAAATTTTCAGTCACTATAGATGATAAAGTAAAATTTAAACACTATCTACAAACTCAGCCCTACAGATGGTTCTAGAAGAAAAAGTCCAACTTAAGGAGGTTAATTGCACACAGAAAAACACAGTGAATAAATAAATGTCACACCAACAAAATCAAAAGAAGAGAAGCATGCACATACTCACACAAATGTACCACCGTCACCAGCAACCATTGACCATTGATAGCTCTCAATATCAATGATACCAACTAATCGATAACAAGATAAACTAGTAGAGTGGATGCAAAAATAGGATACATCCTTCTGCTGCATCCAGGAAACAAACCTCAATATCAAGGATAGACATTACCTCAGGGTAAATGGCTGAAAAAAGATATTTCAAGTAAATGGGCACAAGAAGAAAGCTGGTGTAGCCATTTTAATGTCTAACAAAATAAATCAAAAACCAAAACTGATAAAAAGAGATAGGGAAGGACACTACACACTCATCAAAGGAAAGATCCATTAACATGCCATTTGGATTCTAACCATGCCCCAAACACGAAGTCACCCATATTTGGAAAAGACTCATTACAACAGATTAAATCACATATTGACCCTTATACACTAATAGTATGAGATTTCAGAACCCCACTATTACAAAAGTGAAGGACACCCAGATAAAAACTAAACAGAGAAATACTGGCCTTAACAGATGTTAGAGACCAAATGAACCTAACAGATATTTATAGAACATTTCACCCAAGCACAAGTGTTGTGGGATGTTCTGTGTGCTGTGAATATGTGTTGCTCTGATTGGTTGATAAATAAAATGCTGATTGGCCAATAGCCAGACAGAAAGTATGGGGAGGTGAGCAGACAAGGAGAATTCTGGGAAGAGGAAGGGCTGTGTCAGGAGTCACCAGCAGACACAGAGGAAGCAAATGACAAGGCAGAACTGAGAAAAGGTACCAAGCCATGTGGCTAAACATAGATAAGAATTATGAGTTAAGTTAAGTGTAAGTGCTAGTCAGTAATAAGCCTGAGCTAATGGTCAAGCAGTTATAATTAATATTAAGTCTCTGTGTGATTATTTTATAAAGAGCTGTAGGACTGTGGGTGAGAGATTTGTCCCAACCATTGGTCAGGCAGGACACAGGAAATCTTCCAACTACACACAAGAGGATATACTTCCTATTCTGCACCTCATGGAACTTTCTCCAAACTGACTTTATACTTAGTCACAAAACAAGTCTCAACACATAATAGAAAATTGAATTAACTCCCTGAATACTATCAGATGACCGTATTTAAAGCTGGATATCAAGAAAAACAAAGTCTAAATATTCATGGAAATTTAACAACTCTCAACTGAATTACCACTGCCTCAAGGAAGAAATGAAGAAATTAAAGATGTTTTAGAATTCAATGAAAATGAATTCACATTATGCTATTTATGCCAGGGGAGCTTGGCTTATGTTGATGGAATGGAGGAGTCTCACCATAACTCTTTAGTGTTGAGAGGGAATAGGAACCCTAGATCTTCAGCATTATGCAGACATTTTAACACCATCCAGGCAAGAACAATTTCTTATCCAAATGGCTATTTTTGCCAAGAAGAACATAAACTCCACATAGAGTGCCTTCCATGCCCATTTGTCTTTGAAGTAAATCGGTGGTGCCAGAAGCAGATGTATCTCACTGTTCAGAAAGTCTAAGTTTCCAAAACATTTTAAATGCCATATTCTGTAAGTCTTTGAAGATTTTTAAGATTACCTACCTAATTGAAATATATCTATGTATACCTAGAAAACTTAACCAACATAACTATAAGTTTGATTATTATAGATGACTAATTATTAATCTGTATTTCTCAACTATACACTACAATTTCAAATGAGTTGCACAAACAAAATACTTTAAACAAGAGTAGAAATATACATGCAGTATTGCTGTGGATATCCCTCTGTATGCTGTGAATGTGTTGCTCTCATTGACTGATAAATAAAGTGCTTATTGGCCAGTAGCCAGGTAGGAAGTATAGGGAGGACAAAGAGAATTCTGGGAACAGGAAGGCTGAATCAGGAGTCACCAGCCAGACACAGAGGAAGTAAGATGTAAAAGTACTGGTAAGCCACAAGCCATGTGGCAACTTATTGATTTATAGAAATGGGTTAATTTAAGATATAAGAACTAGACAGCAAGAAGCCGGCCACAGCCATACAGTTTATAAGTAATATAAGTCTCTGTGTGTTTACTTGGGTCTGAGTGGCTGTAAGAGCTGGGTGGACATAGGAAAAAACTCCAGCTATACAGTATAACAAAATTAACTTTAAATTTGTATCAATAAACTAAAATCCATATCAATGTAAAACATTTCAGACAAGTTGTTGCTCTTTAAAAGATTCAATAACCTACTCTTTCATTCTATTATCTGTATATCCTATATTTTTAAATCATATCCCCCTTTCTTCCTTTAGGAAGAGATTGACTATGACTAGTAACAATTTGTTACCAACAACCTAAACAAAGACAAACATCCATAATACAATTTTTTTGGGGAATGTGGGCACAGTTTTCTAGGCTACTTCTTGCTGATTAGGGGCACTAGCAGTCTTATGGGGTTCCTCAGAAAATTAAGAACTATAGTCAAGTCTTGACTAGAGTAGTCTGTGAGGCTGCATTGTCTGAGATAGTTGCCTTGAAGCTGTTTTGGGTGTTGGAACACCCAGAGACTTCTCAGGAGGTCTTCCTTGATCAAACCATATTAGCCTGGAAGCAATCCATAGGTTCTTATCTTCTGTGGAAACAAAAGCAGGACCTGTTTTGCAAAGCAACATATCCTTAGACATAAATTTTGAAATAAGATATCTTTAAAATACACATATTGATTTAAGTCAGCAGCTTTTACAATCAAATGTCTCTTTGCAGTTAAAAATCCCAAAGACAATATAATCCAGACACTCTGAGTAATTTCCATCTTTATGTGGCTTTTTATATTATCTTTACTGTCTCTTTAAAGACTTTATTTTAAAAACTATTTCTTTATATAACTGTCTGTATTCATTTTCTTCTCTCTTCCAAGCCTATGTACATTTTTACACATATTGTAAACCATTTAAAGCCTTATTCCATCTGAATCTGCCTTATTGTGAATCTATTGCTTTAAACTGCAGTGGTTAGAACCGAAGCAGCAGCCTTGGCAGCTGACTCTGCCCATCTCAGCTTTTCAACATGGTGGAGACAATTCACTGCCAGCTCTAGGAACCATGCTGTCTGCTGACTCTGGGAGGCAGTGGGTCTATGCTTCTATGCTTCGATCAAAGCAGTGTATAGCCCAGAAACCTTTTTTTTTGTCTGTACTAGCAAAGGCTAAATCTACCATGCAGCATAATGTGCAGCTTGGAGATGCCTCTGTGTACTGTGGCAGGAATATGGCATGCTGCAGGTCAAGCCTGCACAACATCTGCCTGCCATAGAGTAGCTCAAGCCCACAGGCTGAAGCTGGCCTGAGAGAGACAACTAGGAAGCTGTTTTTAGCTCCAATTTAGAATCATTTTTTTAAAGCTTTCTCAGATTTTAGGTGGAAACTCTTGCCCCACCTTTTAGCACTATTTGTAGTTGGATGGTTTCCTATGTCCCAGCTTGCCAGCAGTTGGGACAAATCTCTCTCACTCACATCCCCCAAGTAAACACACAGAGGCTTATATTAATTATAACTGCACGGACGTGGCTCAAGCTTTTTTGCTAGCTAGCTTTTGTATCTTAAATTAGCCCATAACTGTTAATCTATGTATCGCCACATGTTCCATGGCTTTACCTGAGTCCCACTACATGTTGCTCCTTGGGCATCTCCTGGTGTCTCCCTTCCTTCTTCCTGTCTCTCCCTTTGAATTTCCTGCCTGCCTCTAAGCTGCCTCGCTATAGACCAAACAGTTTTATTTATCGACCAATCAGAGCAACACGTATTTGCAGTGTAAAGAAAGACATCCCCCATCAGGTATGTTATGCTGTGTTCTCAATCAGGTACAGCAACAGTGCTCTATTGCTCGTGCTCAAGTGAGGAATTACTGTTCATGCTCATACAACAATTGTAATCAAAATCAGTAGTTTAAAAAAGGTGAAGAAGGCGAAGAACAATGCAGACATTATAATAGTTAGGAGAGGGACTTTTGGGGGAGAATGTTTTGTAGGGATGGAAGAGGAAAAGGAGAGATGAATAAGGTCAAATTACTTTATGTATTAATATGTACATTTATGAAACTGTAAAATAAAAAATTTAAAAGAAAGTACAGAAAACATAATTATAAAACTATATTTACACTTTCTATTGTGTGTCTTTCACAACTGTTCTGAGTCATCTTTGGCCTGTAGGTCTTGGGTTAGACAGACTTGATGGAGCAATGATTTGTCAAGTCTTTTTCCAATACCAAATGTCCTTCCATGAAAACACAGTGCAAGTAACATGACACCGACATAACAAGTTATACTGAGGAACCTAACCTGATCTATACACACCACGACAATTAATGAAAAGAGGCCACGAAGTTGAAAGAGAGAAAGGAGAGGTGTATGGCAGGAAGTGGAGGGAGGAAAGGGAAGATATAATTATAGTATAGTCTCAAAAATTCCAGAGAATTTAATTAAAATTTGCTTTTATTAATGAGATTTACCCTTTCCAAACATCATTAAGATTGCAGCGTGAACCCAGCAATTCTGATTTATTATCTTATTTTACAAACTCTTACCAACACTTTTTGTAATTCAGAATAAGCTAATTTCATTGTTTTATTACTATTTTGTTGTTTCTATCCACAGCATTATAGCTAATAAATCTTTTTTAATCTACACATGATTCTACTTCCACATCACACACTCCATACTTAAATTAAAAAAAATGGACTGTATTGAATTAATTCAGCTCTGTTAACAAGGAGAATTTGCATCAATAGAGAAAATTATTCGACAGTCATCAATCATCTAGACAATGCAAAGTGGGCATTCTGAACCCTATGCAGAACTTACACGTCCTGGTTTACACTCTCAGCCTTGTCCTGTAATAGGGGTTCTTGATCTCCTAGGAAAATTAGAGGAACATTAGTTTAGTTCCTCTAACTACAGATTGACATATAACTAACTTGAATAAAAATGTATGAAATATTTTAAAAATTATGTAGTATTTTGAAAGCTCCACAAAAATTAACTGGTAATTAATTAAAATATAGTTTTCTTCCATTCTTATTCCTTCCTATTATTGTGGTTTCTAATTGTCTGAGACTGAATAATTATGGTTTTAAAGTAATTTTAAAATATTTCTTGTTTTATTTTTTAATGCATAACTACTAAACATTGTTGTCATGCTAGTTATTATGTTATTACAATATCACATTAAGAAGTGTATGCCAGGACTCTGAACTATTAAAAGTAATGTTAATGATAATAAGAACCCCCAGTTCTAAAAGAACTTTAAATTGGTTCAAACCCCATTTTCTCACTACTATATAAGATACATTGATTTTTTTTCTGCTGGAAGATTATGATTTATTATTAATAAGACAAGAGAAATTTATAAAGCAATTTAATGTAAAGATCTCCAAGAAGTCTGCATCAGTAAAACAAGCTTGATCTTCAGAACAATATTTTTGATAGACAAGAATAGTTTGTCTCAATTTATAGATGAAGAAACCAAGGTTACATGACCTGTCTAGCTACACATCTCAATCAATCATTCATTCAGCATTCAGGCTCTTCATGTTATATTTCTTCTCACTTGGTTTACTTCTCTAACACTCAACAGACACCAACTCAAGCAGAAACAACAGAGCTCTCAAATTAAACAGTGTTGAGTGCATTTGACTTCAGTTAACTCAACCATGGGCACTTCTGACAAAATATTTTCATTTAGAAATAATTAAATTTCTACAGAAATAGGAAACATGCACACACAAGTTTGTAGTTCTATTTTTCAATCTTTGTTTCAATATGTGTCACCTATATGGACATTATTATACATAACATAACACATATTTCATATATTATAATATATGGAAACTGTGCCTCCAGCTTTGAAAGCGTGAATCGAAGTTTCCTTCGTGAAAGTAGTATGATACTCCTTGTCACCATTATTTCACACAGTCTTACCATGAACATTTTATATTACAAGATGTGTGCGTGTAAGTTAAGAATGTCTTACATGAAAAAACTTAAGTTCAGTAACTCAGATATATCAAAATATACTTTTACTATATTTTCCATGTGATAAAGTTTAGCACATCTCACTTATAGTGTTTCCATTAAATAATAATTGTTTTTAAATATAAACAAGACCAACCGAACAAAAAGAAAGAAGTAACTTGCATTTAGGAGTATAACATATTTTCTTAAGAAATTTGGCTGCACTGTTTGAACTCCAAGACTTGTTAAGCAGAAGGGATAAGAATCTTGACCAAAAAGGTGTTATAGACGAATTTCTAAACGGTCTTATTAAATAAGAAACACAGAGCCAAATACATGGGTGTAAGCCATAGAGATCAAAGCAATAGCCACCAACTAACCTTATGTTACCACCTTGCTGTAGCTTCCCAAGAGAGCTTCTTCCTGCCTAACCTGCACCTTTATTGCCTTCCTGTTCTGCCTTCTCATTGGCTCTAAGCCCGGCTACCTCACTTCCTCATCACTGCCTGTCTATACAGCCCTCCAGGTCTCTAGGGTTGGTACTGGGATTAAAGGTGTGTGCTACTATGCCTGGCTGTGTCCTTGAACACACAGAGACTCTGTCTGCCATGTGATCAGGAATAAGGGTGTGTGCCACCACCACCTGACTTCTGTTTATTGCTCGCTATGACCTCTGATCTCCAGGCAACTTTATTTATTAACATACAAATAAAATATCACATTTCAGCACAAATAAAATATCACCACAAGGTGTAACACATTGAACTGATAACTAATTGGCTTGTGACCCACTAGTAAGTGAATGAGACAGACTTATCCAGTCCTATTAACCCTCATTCCAGAGTTACTACATCTTTGGTAACGAATGAACAACAAAGTGAAGGCAATGGAAGAAGGAAATCCTTTGTATAAGTTACTATATTCTGGTCATTTGATTCTGATACATTATATTCAGTCAGGTTTTATTTTTGCAGACAACCTTCCTTGGTATATTTGTGTCTGTTTTCCAATCTCTAAATTGGGGACATGGATTGTGTGTTTTTTCTTAGACCTCACTGACATAGATGGTAACTGGCAAGGCGCTGAGGGGGTCATCAAGAGCAAAGGTATAACATAATTATTGTGGGATGTGAAGAAAAGGCAGTCAGAGTACTCAAGAAATCTATACCTGTTGAGGGTCTTCAAAAACTTGAGTAACAGGCAAACCAAATGAGCTATCTTTCTGGTTTTAGGGATTCTGTTTTAATTTGCTAGCCATTTCTTTCCTTCCACAGTAGATTTAGGCAAAATATATCTGACCCATAACCAGGAAAAGGAAAAACAGCTGATTAAAACTTCTTAGATTCTACCAAAGTGTAGATTGGTATGAAAGCCCCAACAAGATGGGTGACAGAGTGCTTGAGGACCAATAAGCCCCACCTGATTGCTTTAGTTAGACGGGTAGCTGTAGCTTTCTTACACTATACGTTACAGAAGCTGCTGGAGCTCTCTTTTCCCCATCAGCTTTCCTGTTACAGTCTTGACAAGGTCATCTGTGGTTCTGACTTGATTTAGCAACTTAAGTTCAAAGGCAAGTAGTGTCACTATTGGATGCTTTGCTTAAACAAAATGTATTTCCATCACTACTGAGAAGGCTGCTTCTCCTGTGTCCTCATGCACTTGAGAAGAGAGGCTATAGTTGAGTATAATATATAAATTCAGATATAAGACCAATCAATCAGATTGTATAGTATAGAAAGTAAGTATAGAAAATGCTTTAAGTCATTATCATTGGGTATAAAATACAATTTTTCAAAAGTCTTTTATCTTTGCCTCTATTTCTTTGATGTATAACTGCTATTGCTTTATGTGTTCAATATATTTTTATGTATATATTCCATGAATTTTGTGGTTGATAAATATATCTAAATATAAACATATTGGAAACCTTTGATATGGCTTAGGGGTAGGACACCTAGCTCCAAGCCTTATCACCTGAATTCAATTCTGCCACCCATAGTGTAGAAAGGGAGAACCAACTCACATAACCTCCATCTATGCATTCAAATATATAATAAGGAAATATTTTTTTGAAACATGCATACTAGATATTTGGGGCAGTTTAAGTTCACTTTAGTCAGCTATTCAATTGTTCTTAAAATTTAAAGAAACATTTAAACTAGCTTTATCTTGAGTGACTCTATAACTTTGAAACTCTATTTGCTTATTTATTATATATTGACAATATCCAATACATAATGAATTGTTGAGCTAGATTGGCATGTGTGGACCCCAGATATATAAAATCTCATTATATTTCTGTATGCATATATGCATATAAATGTACATATACTCATATATATATGCCTGCAGAGAGGGAGGCAGAGAGAGTGGGAGGGAGGGAGAAGAGAGAACGAGAAGAGAGAAAACACCATCAAACAAAATAGTAGCTATTTAGTATATAATGTCTAGAAACAGCAAGTGCACAATAAATGGTAATAGTAACAACCATGAGTTTTATGTTTACATTAGCACACAGTATACACTCAAATAAATATAGGATAAATCTTAAAACCATGTAAAAATTTTTAGATCACATGTATGTTATTTTGATATTTCTAAAATTTTAGTAAGCATGAAAATAAGTTTCTCTGGGACATTTTCATGGATGAGTATGATTATATTTGCTTGTGTTTTCCCTTCGCCAAGCTCCCTTGCATACCTTCTGCTTTCTGGTCATATATGTGTGTATGCATCAGTAGTATCTATAAATGAAAGAAAATATGCAATATTTGCTTTTCTTAAACTGCCATATTTCATTTAAGAGGACTATTATCTACAGATACTCAGTTAAATTTGGTGTCCAAATTCCACATAGCTGGGAATTGTATAGAAATAACTTAGATAATCTGTGATGAGGTGTTCAAAGTGTGAACTTTAGTTCTAACCAAAAGCTTCAATTGAGTACCTGGAGGGAATTTTGGGGAGCAGTCAGCTATAAGCACCAAGTAGAAGAGTCAGTCAGGTGCAAAAGGAAATTGCTTCCTTCTGATTAGAAGTAGAGAGCTGGGGGAATTTGTTCTGCTGATGAGCAGGCACGTGACAAAGTGGGGACTGGAGCGCTCACCCTCCCCCACACCCCTTTCTTTCTATATACACTTAGAGAGAGAAACAGAAAAAAAGTGTATAACAAAGAGTAAGAGGAAATAGAGCAAGAATGTCCTAGATAATTAGGAAACCTGGGAATGGAAAAAGGAGTAACTGTGTCCCTATTAGACTGTGGGGACTGAGTGGAGGAAATTACTTACAGAGAACTCACTCAAACATTTTCACACCTTGACATTCCCAAGTCCTTGTTATATAAATGCACTCAGAGGTTGTTTTGGTCAGAAATTCCCTTCTATGTGTAGTATACCATTGTGAGGAAAGAAACAACTTTTGATTCAGATAGAACTGGGTTTGAAGCACAATTAAGTCTGGTGAGGATAGCCTCCTACATATCTTTTAAACTCATGTAGGTGAGTTTTTCTCATTTGAATTTGAGTGAAAAACAGACATCATATTCCAAAAGCATTATAGTGACAAGAAAAATCACAATTTATACAAATGCTTTGTTGCATAAAGTGCCAAATATAATCTGAAATCATTCTGTCTGTATCACTTCCAGTATATTATTCCCTTTTCAGAGGATTTTGTCTCGTTTTTATGTGTGTGCTTTGTGTTCAAATGTGTTCATACTCACATGTACACATATGGAGGACAGAAGTCAACCTTAGTTGTTTTTATTACTTAATCTCAGCATTTCTTTTTGAGATATGATCTTTTAATGAACCTATAGATGGCCAGTGAACTTTAGGGAGATTCATACATACACCTCACCCAGAAGGCTCTGGAATTACAGATGTATACCTGCAGTTTGACATGTGTGCTGGGTAACTGAGTTTGGGTCTTCAAGATTGAACAGCAAGCACTTTATCTACTGAGTTATCTCTCAGATTCCTTGCTCTCTGTAAAAAGTAAGAGTTGCTTTCTTCTGTGAATATACACATATTGGATTTCAAATATCAAATACTTAACAATGTTTAGCAGCAGAGTTGTTTGATAAGCTCTAGATATGGATTGTAATTTCTTACTAAATTGTTATATGCACTGTGTCTCTTGTTGACACACTTGACTCAGTATATCCCAAACTGGTATGCTACCACCTCCTGAGTTTGTCCTCTAATACAATAGTCTCTGGTTCAGTTAGTCATGTTGGGATTTGTTTTCCTCAAAGTTATTGTATACATTTTTCAACAGAGAAATGGAATCCCTTATTTTTCCCTTCAAATTTCAAAACAACCATGTACTTTCTTTTTAGAACAAGATCTATTTCCAATTCCTTTGAGCTCTCTGCATTATAAACTGGCCTAACCTCAGAGTTTATATCTCTAGATTCTTCTGTCATGAATATTTCTGCACATTTTATTCTGGATTATTTTGTTAGTCAGCTGCTTTTAACGCAAGCACAATTAAGCTGTCCAAAAAAAGTAAATCAATGGACCTATGGGGATGCACTTCAGTCAGGAAGATGTGCTACATTTTGTACTTGATTGTATTGAGACAAACTAGAATTTCTCTTAAATTTCATTAACCAAGGAAGATGCAGAAGATGCTTGATTCCATGGCAAATAAAAATGATTAAGAAATAATAAAATATTCACTGAACTAAACCTCTGCCTCTTCAATCAACGTGGATGACATTAGTAGGAACTTTCCTGAAAATATATATGTCCATCAATAAAATTTCATCTTCACTAGTGTTGTCTGCCAATACAATTTATAGATCATCTATACTTTTTTTTAAGTAAAACAAAAAATTTTCCTTTATGGTCACATTATATAAGGAGAATATTTATGTATATTATGAATACATAAGGTACAAATTATAAATTCAGATTTCACTATCCTAGATGATAGTTGAAAAATTGTTTAAAATTTTATGATTAATTTCAATATAATTAATTCAATCAAAATTTTAGAAACTGCCATCTCTGTCATGTAAAAGTTAAGTATATAATATAGTCCCAACGTTGTACTAAATTTAATGATAATGTGAAAATAGCCACCAAATGCCCACTGACATACTCCTTTATCCTCCTTACACATTCATTTCTTAGGTCAAATTTGAATATAAAA
>CABHPR010146076.1:12302-25505 GCA_902168415.1 Peromyscus melanophrys
GGAGAGAGAGAGAGAGAGAGAGAGAGAGAGAGAGAGAGAGAGAGAGAGAGAGAGAGAGAGAGAGAGAGAATAAACATAGGGGCGTGTAGGCCAGAGGCCAGTGTTAGTATTTTCTCTATTGTGTTCTCCTTTTTTCTGATAGAATATGTCTTTCACAGATGTTGAAACTCAACAATCCATTCTCCTGTCTTCAATTTTGTTGTGAAGGTGCTGAAGATCCAAACTCAGATGTTCATGCTTGCACAGCAAACATTATTGACTGAGCCATATCCCTGGCACTAGAATACAACTCTATAAAAAATATACTTCTGGCAGGTAATGCCATCCAGAACAGTTAAGAGCCCCATCTGCCCTACAAAGCCTTCTATACCCTCACTTCAGATTAAGAACCAAAAGGCCCAAGCAGCTGACACTCATCACCCATCCCCACTGCTGTAACCCATGAAAACACAGGAAATAAATAATATCATAGCAACAAAATGCAAAGAATGGAAGTATACACATACTCATCTTCAACAACAATAAAATATCAGTAATTAATAGTCATTGGTCAAACTTTCTCAATAGAACACCAGTAGCACAGACATTGAGACTGACAATTAATGGGACCTCAAGAAACTGGAAAGTCTGTCAAAGGCAAAGGACACTGTCAATAGAACAAAATTGTAGCCTAAAGAATGGGAAAATGTCTTCCCCAGCTCTACATCTGACAGAGGGCTGGCTTTCAAACTACATAAAGAACTAAGAAACTGGACATCAAACAATCAAATAATCCAATTAAAAAAATTGGATACAGATCTAAACAGAGAATTCACAACAGAGGAGACTCAAATGACTGAATTACATTTAAATAAATGTACAGCATCCTTAGCTATCAGCAGAATGAAAATCAAAATGACTCTGAGATTCCAATCTTATACCAGTCAGAATGGCTAAGATAAAAAACATTAATGACAGTTTATGCTAGAGGGGATGTGGAGCAAGGGGAACACTCCTCCACTTCTGGTGGGAATGCAAATTTGTACAGCCATTTTGGAAGTCAATATGACACTTTCTCAGAAATATAGGAATCAATATACCTCAAGAACCAGCTATACCATATCTGGGTATATCTCAGTCATACCATAAGGACACTTAAACAGCTATGCTCATATCAGTGTCATTAATAATACCTAGATGCTGGAAACAACCTAGATGTCCCTCAACTGAAGAATGGATAAAGAAAATGTGGTACATTTACATAATAGAATATCACTCAGCTGTTAAAAACAATGACATCAGCAAATGGATGGAACTAGAAAAAATCATTCTGAAAGAGGTATCCCAGCCAGAAAAAGACAAACATGGCATGTACTCACTCATAAGTGGACATTAGCTGTAAAGCATATGATAACCATGTTACAATCCACAGCCTTATAGAGGCTAGGTAACAAGGAAGGCCCAGAGGAGCATGGATTTCTCTGGAAAGAAGAAATAGATCTCCTGGGTAGAATGGGGTGGGTGGGTGGGGATTGTAACATGAGGGATCAGACTGGGGGATTCATGGAAAGGGAAAGTACTAAAAGAGAATTCTGAGTATGGGGTGCATTTTTGGGTCAGGTACAAACCTAGATAAAGGGAAACTCACAAGCATCTACAAGGATTACCCCAGCTAAGACTCCTACCAGTAATGGATAGGTAGCCTGAGCTGACCATCTCCTGTAATCAGATTAGTGATTACTCCAATTATCATCAAAAAGTCTTTATCCAATAAGTGATGGAAACAGATGTAATGATCCTCAGTCAAGCACTTGGCCAAAGTGCTGTGCTGAGCTGGGGTATTCTGTTGAAGATAGGGAGGATGGATTGTACAAGGCAGAGGGTTCAATGTCATCACAAGAGAAACCACAGAAACAACTAATGGGACTCATAGGAGCTGACAGAGTCTGCCTGACAACCAGGGAGCCTGCAAGGGACTGAACTAGACCCTCTACATATAAGTGACAGTTAAGTAGCTTGGTCTACTTGAGAGACTCCTAGAAAGGGGAAGAGGGTCTGTCCCTAATGCTTTGGCTGGCTTTTGGGAACCTATTCCTCATACTGGGTTTCCTTGTCCAGCCTTAATACCAGGAAAGGAGCTTAGTCCTATCTCAACTTGATATGTCATGCTTTGTTGACACCCTTGGGATGCCTGTCCTTTTCTGAACAGAAACAGAGAAGGAGTGGAAGAAGAGGGGTAGGGAGTGGGGGTGGGGAGGGAATGGGAGAAAATGGGCAACCTGCATTTGAGATGTAAAATAAATGAATATATTTAATTTTAGGAAATGCCCACTCACTGTGTAGACTGTAGCCAGGCAAGGTGACAAAAAGAAAAAGAAAAAAGAAAAAAGAAAAAGAAAAGGAAAAGAAACAAGCAAAAAACAATTATTAGTCATTGTCATTGATATCTCTCAATATCAATGGACTCATTTTTTCAATAAAAAGAGACAGACTAACAGAATGGATGCAAAAATGGGATTCATCTTTCTGCTATTTAGAAGATACACACCACAAAATTAAAGATAGATATTACCTCAGAGTAAAGGGATAGAAAGATTCTCCAATCAAATGTAACTAAGAAACAAGCTGGTGTAGCCATTCTAATATCTAACGATATAGATTTCAAAACAAAATTAATCAAAGTAGATGGGAAAGGACACTTCATACTCATCAAAAGAAAACTCTGCCAAGATGACATTTCAATTCTTAACGTCTATGCCCTAAACACAAGAGAACCTATGTTCGGAAAAAAAAAAAAAAAACCTCTACATTTTAAATCACCTGTTGACCTTCACGCACCGATAGAGTGAGATTTCAAAAGCCTACTCTCACCAACAGACAGGACATACAGACAAGAGTTAAACAGAGAAATACTCAAGTTAATAGATACTATAAGCAAAATGGACTTAGCAGATATCTACAGAACAATTCACCTAAACAAAAAAGAATATGCTTTTTTTTCTTAGCACTTCTGACAAAAAAACAACAAAACTTCATGATAAAAGTCTGGAAAGATTAAGAATACAAGGGATATACCTAAACATATTAAAGATAATTACAGCAATCATATAGACAACATAAAAATAAATGAAGAGGAACTCAAAGCATATCCACTAAAATCAGGAATAAGACAAGGCTGTCCACTCTCTCCATGTCTATTCAATATAGTACTTGAAGTTCTAGGTAGAGCAATAAGACAATAGAAAGAAATTAAGGGATACAAGTTGGAAAGGAAGAAGTCAAAATATCATAATTTGCAGATAATATGAGAGTATAAATAAGGGACCCCAAAAGTTCTAACAGGAAACTCCTACATCTGATAAACACATTCAGTGACGTGACTGGATACAAGATTAACCAAAAAAAAAAAATCAGTTGTCTTCTTATATATAAATGCCAATCTGACTGAACAAGAAACCATGGAAACAACACCCTTCTCAATAGCCATAAACAGTATGGCTTGAGATAACCCTAACTAAGCAAATGAAAGATTTTTATGATTAAAACTTCATCTTTGAAGAAATAAATCGAAGAAGATATTAAAAGAGGGAAAGATCTCCCATGTCCATGGATTGTTAAAATTAACTGAGTAAAAATGGCCATCCTACCAAAAGCCATAAACAGATTCAACACAATCCTCACCAAAATTTCAACATAATTGTACACCTTGAAAGAATAAAACTCTATTACATATGGAAAATAAAAAATCCCAGTTCTGAAAAAATTCACCAATCTAGATTTAATTCCCTATAACATAACAGGAATCTGGATGGCCCAGAAACCTAGAGTAGAAACTCAACTGACTATCCAAGAAAAACAAGTAATAAAAATAAGGAGAGAAAATCTATAAATGACCCCCTAATGATATTCTGCTATACTCATAGAGCTGTATCTAGCCCAGTTGACAACAGAGTTGCTCCCTCTAGCAGCTGATAGGAGTAGATGCAGATACACATTGCCAAACTTTAGGAGGTGCTCAGGGAACCCACAGAAGAAGGAAGCAGACTGTAGGATCCAGAGAGGTTGAAGATACCAGAAGAACATGGTCTACAGAATCAACTAAGCAGGGCTTGTAGATACAGAGAGTGAAGCAGCAATCATGGATCCTGCATGGGTCTGCACTAGGTCCTCTGCGTATATGTTGTGTCTGTTCAGCTTGGGGATTTTGAGGGACTCCTAAAAGTAGGGAAGAGGGTGTCTCTGACTCTTTTCTCTGCCCTTGAGACCATTTTCCTCCTACTTGGTTGCCTCAACCAGCCTTGATATAATGGTTTGTGTTTAGTCTTGTTTCATCCTTTTATGTTGTGTTTGTTTGTTTGGTATCCCTAGGAGGTCTGCTCTTTTCTGAAAGAAACTGAGAAGCAGTGGATCTAGGAGAGAGAAAAGGTCAGGACCAATAGAGGGGGAGGCTGGGAGAAAAGGAGGGAATTTGGGATGAAGTTCAGATGTATTACACGGGAATAGAGTAAATAAAAAAGAAAAAAATATTTTTAAGAAATAAAATAAATGTGAAATTAATATTTTCATACTTACATGTCATGGTATCAAATAATATTGAATTTTAAGCATAAATAGGGTTTAGGCATTATAGACTCTTCTACATAATATATTTGCTTGTGTGGGGGCATGTGTATATGGTTTGTGTATATGTGTACATGATATACAGATGTATAGAGGGATGTACACATCATTGCATATGTGCTTACATGTACAGCCCAGGGGCTGATGTCTATCACTCTCCACTTTATTCACTGAGTTTGGATCTCTCACTGAACCTAGAGCTCACCAATTGATTTGAGCAGTAAGTGTGCAAGCCCAAGCTATTGTATAGTTTCTGTCTCTCTAACATGGCCATTACAGGTATATGCCACTGTGTTTAGCTCTCTATGTGGTTGCTGTGCAACTAAAATCAGGTTCTTGTGCTTGTACAATGAAAACTTTACTCACTGAACTACATCCAAACCCTTACTTTATATTTATAAAAGTGTGTTTTTTATTATTCTGTCCTTACTATGATACACATAAGTAAATCCAGAAGGACAAAAATAATAAAAAATAAATGTGAAACATATTTCACAATATTCTATTTTAGCTGAAATAATACTTTTACTCAGTTTCTGTCTATGATTTTAGTCCTTTCTTTAAAAATTCAGCTGAAAGAATGCAAATTAGAAAATCCAAACATCCTGTACCAAGGATTTGCTACTGAGAACTCATTTTAAGAAACCAAAAAAACATGAGAAACATATGCAGAGTAAACCAGGCACTACCCCATCATGTAGCAATATGATTAAAAACTGGAGTGATCAATTCTAATTAAGAAACTATTAAAATCATGCAATAAGATGAAGCAAAATTTAATAATGGAAAGTGGATTAAGGAAAATTTCAACAAATAACAATTACAATTTATTGTCTTTACTTACAATAATTATGGCTATAACTCTTCTTCAACTCATGTGACTCATCTATCATTTGATGCAGGTGCATTTTACGACAAATTTTTATAACTTTCTACTTTTTCTTTTTATCTGTATATTTTATGATTTAACAGAGTTTATGCTTCAAGAGGTAGGAGTAGCAATGTCTAGAATTTACAGCCATTGAAGTCCAATACATCATTATATTATTTATGAAGACATACATCATGTTGAAGTTGGAAAACATATACTAAGAATTTTAAAAGTAAAGTATAATTGTTCTCAGTGGTCTGGGGCGTTAATTATTTATGTGGGTACAAATATGATTAAGTAAATGAATGGATGAAGTAAACATCACAGGTTTGACAAGCTCCTCATGAAGGGAAGCAGTATTTGAAATGTTGCCAACAGCTGTAAATCATGTTATTCTAAAAGAAGTATAAAGTATTGTTATTAACATTTTAAATGACAACTAACATGAGTATCACTCTCTAGGCCCAGATGATAACTTAGAATACCTTAAATGGCTAGGTAAAATTATTAAACAAAGCAATGTCTCACTTGCTGAGTTTCTTTGCCTAAATTTATAGTTGAAACATACTTAGTTGAAAGAGATGGCATGTAGCTAGAGTTTTCCTGCCTGGCCCACAGTCAGGACAAATCTCTCTCACCCGCCAGTCCCACAGCCGCTCAGACCCAACCAAGTAAACACAGAGACTTATATTGCTTACAAACTGTATGGCCGTGGCAGGCTTCTTGCTAACTGTTCTTATATCTTAAATTAATCCATTTCTATAAATCTATACCTTGTCACATGGCTTGTGGCTTACCGGCATCTTCACATGCTGTTTATCATGGTGGCGGCTGGCAGTGTCTCCTCAGCCTTCCACTTCCCAGAATTCTCTCCTCCTTGTCCCGCCTATACTTCTTCCTGCCTGAACACTGGCCAATCAGTGTTTTATTCATTGACCAATAAGCAACATGTTTGACATACAGACCATCCCACAGCACTGGCATGTGTCTAAAATATAAATACTTTGAAAGTGAGGTATGGGCACTAGGTTTTAATGCCATTCTCAGCTGTATGGTTAAGTATACAAGGTCTGTCTGGGCTACATGAAACATTGCATCAAAGAAGAAAGAAGGAGAAGTGGGAGGAGAGAGGAGATGGTGCAAAAGAGGGAGGGAGGTGAGAATGATGTTTGCACACTTATCTTTTAAATCCTACCACATTCCACACTTTATTATTAAATTATTAAGTACAAAGGCTACATTTAAGCATCTTTGATTTAAATAAAGTCTACAATTCCAGGGGCTCTTCCATTTTTAAAATTCCAGTTAACTAACTGCATAGCATACTCAGTGGTTAAGGGAACATACTCTCTTGTAGTGAACTGATATTCAGTTCCCAGTACATACATTGAGTGGCAATAGAATGCCTATAATCCCATCTCTGGGACATCTGATGACTTTGGCCTCTGTAGGCATTTACTCTCATTTACAAATCTATATGCTGACATATGAACACAAACATTCACACTGTCTTTTAAAAATCTGGGGGAAAAAAGAATTTCATTTAACAACACCAACAAAATAAAAGTATCTAAATATCTAAAGATGATTCCATTGCAAGTATGCTTATGAAGCCTGAAAAAGACCTTACGTTTTTTTAAATTATCATTTTATTATTATTTATTATGCATATGCTTAGGGAAGGGGCTGTCAGTACACATAAATGAAAATGCCCAAAAGGACAGAAGTTTTCAGACCCTGAGGAGGTAGCATTAGAGATGGTTTTGAACTGCATGGTTATGTATGCTGAAATTGAACCTAGGTGTTTAGCATGAATAGTATGCACACCAACCACTGAGCAATCTTTCCAGTCCCAAGGTGCTATTTTTGATCCTCAGTAACAAAATTAAACAAGTAAATATAAATACACTCATCAGAAATCTGAGAAAAGCTAAAGCCAGGACATTTTGGGCTCCTTCATAGTATTCTAAAAATATGGACTTTAAAGAACACAGAAAAATGCAGGTAGTAGAAGCTGCTTGAACCCATATTAGAGAGACCGATACACTACAGTAAATATAAACAGAATTTTGTGAAGGAAGAGAACAATTAAGCACCAGTTGAGTGTGAAAACATAATGAAACATCTGACATAATGCACGTCAAACATGTAGCTACAATATTTCTAGAGTACAGCAGGCCAATTAATGAGGGAGGCAGAGAAGTTGGCAAGTAATGCATTATAATTATCAATCAATAAGTGTAATGAGTTCATTGATCAAAGTCTAAATATCTCCTGAGTTAAATAAAAGGCATAATAGTGCTCTAATTACTAGTGCTGGTGGAATATCATGTCAGTTTCTTCAAGGTCAATCAAAATGTTAAAATGGAGAAACATTGAACAAATATGGTAATTACAGATTTTGTGCTTTTGAAATAAAGGTTTCAGAGAGAGATATAAGACATTTACAGATTAAAGTTTGTCCATGATTGATAAATACTTTGTTTAAGATTAGACAGTGTTTTAATGTTGAGATTAAAATGTAACCACTGTGCAAAGTAAACCTCCTTTACTGAAAAAAGCAACATAATAGGACTTCTGTTTATTAGACTAAAATTGCAGACTTATTTATATTAAATTACTTTCACAAAGACTTTATGTATATATGAATGTGTGTAGATACTTATATATATATATATATATTGTTGGATGTAAAACTAAATATTATATCCTAGTTCTATATGGAAACCACAAAATAATTAAATTATACCAGAAGAGAAGATTATCATATAAATTATTGCATAATTATTTTATCAACAACACAAAATGGAAATGGTATATTTTTAAATTGTTACTATCCCTTGTTTAAATATCATTTCTATGTACACAGCTTTTGCATCATATTCTTAATTAAGTTAGATTTGGTTTCCTTTAAGATGTCCCAAGTCAATTTGCTCAGATAGCCTAAAGTATTCTTTCTGACAGGATATTTTTCTTCATATTTGTTAAATGAAAGAATAGTGTCAATTTCTGAGTCCATAAAATATGCCATGAAAGATTTCTTTCATATGAGGCATGATTATTACCTTTAAATATCCAATGTCATTTCATTTATCCAAGAAGGTCCTTGTTGCTATTTCCTCACCTAAACTCAATTACTATGATATTTAATTCTCAGTTTCAGAAATCTGTTTCTAGAGCAATTTGAGAGAATCCAACTCATTAAACAGAAGAACTAAAAAAAAAAAAAAAAAGAGGAGAAAATTGCCAATTTATTGCACCAATAACGTCATGATAAGAATATTATGTTCTTATAAAGTAATATGACTTCAAATTAAATTTATTTATTAAAAAACTTAAATATCTTATTCTTTTTTGTAAATTTCTTAGTTAATTTTGTCAATATTTGTGCATTGTAAATTTATAATAGCATATGCAATTGAGAATTTTAAAGCTACACTTAATACAAAATACTCAAAAACATTAAATAATTGAACATATATTTCATAAATTCTTCCCTTATACTAATCTCAGATACATGCATTTCTGAAACTACTGATATGAGGTTCCATTTGTTACCTGTACACTTTACATTCCACTAGTCATCAGTTCATTGCTTCTTTAACTTTTTGAATGCCACATTGCCTTCTGTCATATCGGTGATCATTCCTGATCATTTGAACGTATATACGTGATTAACATATATATGTGATCCATTCAATGTATCCAATAGCTTGTTCACATTTTTCTCATCAAACACTTTTTTTCCCTCAATCAACAAACTGCATCTGTATCGTAGGTATTCATGTTACTCATAATTTCATGTAAATTCAACCACTCCCTACTTTCCTAGCTCACATACCAGCTCCACTCATCTCAGCACTCACGGTACGGGGGAAACTTCTAGTTCCTCGCTGCTTCAAATCTCGCCAGAGGAAGAGTCAATTGAATGTTTTATGTGCATCCAGGTCTTTGTTCACATCTATATCCCTTCCTATGTGAAAAGAGGGAGAAAGGGAAAGTATGAGATATGGAAGAAGGAAATCAGATGGAAATGAGCAGGGAAGGAGGGAAGAAAAAAGGTAGGAATAAGAAAATGGAGAAGAGAACAAACAAGGCAAAGTGATAAAACATTTGACAATATAGAGTTTAAAATTTAAAACTTTTTAAGACATGAATGGTAGTTTTTTGGGTTTTTTTTTTTTGTTTTTTTATAAACAATACTCAGCGAAAGAATGCCAGAGACTAGAAAGAACCATGTTTGGAAAGGAAAATGAGAACAATCTTCTGACAAATTCTGCTTTAGGAATCAAATATCCAGATGATATCAACAATTCAACTCATACTGTACATTTTAAATATTACAAAACTTCTCCCTGTTTTAAAATGCACTCCATACTCTACTCCATTTACTTGTAGTGCTTTATAGCAAGTCCTAATATTCTTTACATTTGCTGATTCTGATTATTTTAATCTGTTCAATCCATACTAGCTCCTCTAATCTCTGTGTATCCATAATAACCAGTCTTGTAAAGAACAAATTCTACATCCAGTCCACTCCACTGCTTCTTCACTTGCCAGTCTTGGCTAAGCAAACCCCACAGCAACAGTCCTACTTTTGATCTCCTACATTTTATTATCTTGCTTTCCATATACTCTGCTGTGATTGTCTACCAACTTTTCTAGGTTTCCCTCATTAATTACTCCTTTTTTTAACCTAAATGCTGGCCCAGTCAGTGCTCAGCAGTCAGGATTCTATTTACTCTCAGTTAGCAATCTTATTACATAATATCCAAAATATATACTCTGCCAAGTGAATAGCTTCACACTTAGAAATCTCTGAATTCCATATGATATGGTACATACTTGCCTGATAGTTCTATGGAATGCATTATAAGCAGTTCTGCATCATGTCAAAATAGAGCCTTTGAATTTGTGATCAGTAATCTCTGTTGTAGGCTTGATGAAATTTGGAATAACCATGGAAACAAATTCCTGGACAAACCTGTGAGGTAATTTTCCTGATTAGACTAATGAGGTGGAAAGACAAATGGTAAATATGAGTTTGCATAATTCCATGGGTTGGGGTCCCAGACAGAGTAAAAAGAAAATAATGCAGGTAACGTTCATTTCTCTCTACATCCCGACTGTGAATCCAACATGATGAGAAACTTTAGACTCCTAGTACCCTACATCCCTGGCCATATCAGGCTTCTCTGTGAAATGCAGTGCAAAATAAACTCTTATGTCTTAAGTGGTCTTGTTCAGCTATTTTGTTGCCATAACAAGGAAAGCAGCTAACACATCATTTTTTCCACATTTCTATTTTCTTTCTTTCATTCACAATAATAATCATAGTTAGCATTAACAATAATGGCACCTAAGTAGATAGATGACAGATAGATGTTAGCTAGATCCATAGATATATAGATAAATAGAGAGATAGACAAATAGATGGTAGATAGATGATGGATAGATAGATGAAAAATAGGTAGATAGATAGATCCACAATTCGTTTTTTCTCCAGTCTTTTCACAATAGTAACCATAATTATCATTCACAACAATGGCATCTATGTAAATGATAGACAGACAGACTGATTAATTGATTGATAGATTAGATAGAGATATAGATAGATAGATAGATGATAGATAGATAGATATAGATAGTCAGATTATAGGAAGGTCTTTTCTTTATACTACACAGAACAGTCTTCATTTTTACCTTTGTGACATTTTTCTAGTTTTCTTCATCTCCACTGTTCACCACTTTAGTCCTATCACAGAACTTTCACACGTTGCAATAAAATACCCTTCTAAAGATATGACAAGTTATATTACCTCACTGAGTAAGTTTGTGAGGATTTCTAAAACACTCAGACTTGATCCTAATCTCTACTTTGTTACAAGCCTTCTGTGATCGGCTCTATCTTACTACGTGTACCTTAGGCCTAAATCCCATACAACTAACTTTGTCTTCTTTGGGTCCCTATTCTAGCTAGAATATGTAATAATTGGTCTCCAAGAGAATCCTATGAATGACTAGGACTTTTTTTTTTATGTTTTTCAGTCTTAAATGTCAATGGAATTAAATATTTACAAAACAATTAATATATACCAATGGAACCAGAAAAGACTTCTTAACTACACACTAAGTGTATTTCTTTCATAGATCTTCTCATTAATGAACTAGTTATTAATTTACATTCTTTTTAACTGTTCCTAAAAGTAGTGTATATCAGCCAGGTAGTGGTGGCATGTTCCTTTAATCCCAGCACTCCACAGGCAAAGACAGGCAGATCTCTGTGAGTTCAAGGCCAATTGGGTCTACAGAGTGAGATCCAAGATAGGCACCAAAACAACACAGAGAAAGCATGTTTCAAAAAACCAAAATAAATAAATAAATAAATAAATAAATAAATAAATAAATAAATAAATATCTAGGAAAATTCATTATAACTTCCTCAGAGCTCTTTACGCTCATGCCAGTATGTGGTTCCAGTCCCAGCACCACTGACTTTTAGGTGGATGATTCTTTTTCCACGTGAGGCTTCCTTCACTTTGCAGAGCATCTAGAGCATCTCAGTTCTTTCACTGGATGCCAGTGGTGTAAATGCTTAATGATTCAGTCATCATTTATAAGTTGATCTCCACTTTTCCCAGCAGTCTAAATTCTAAAGGAAAGACACACCTAAGTAATTATGGTGTTATCTACACAAGTAGCTTCTATAAAAAACAGCAGAGCAAGATAAACATCCATCATAATACACCCTACTCATAATACCTCATAATAACCCCCAACTGTTCTAATGAGAACATCTGGTGACTCTCAGATAATACAACAACATAGGTCAAAGGAATGGATGATTTCAATAATAATGCTTAATATAATGTCCATCTATCTATAGCCAATATTAAGGTGTCATAAATATCATTCCTTGTGGTTATTAATTAAGACTTTCTGGATAATAATCCAGACATGTTCAATCCACTAATCTCATAATAAAGTTCTTTCTTTTCTACAATCTTACATCTACACTGATCAGCTTTGGCTAAACAGTAAGCAATAGTAATCATAGCAAATTCTCTGGTAGTGACAACCACTTGTCCTAAAATAAATATCTTGAAAAACATTGTCCTAGTGAATATCTAATTGGAAAAAAATTCCTGTAACATCTGTATCTACATGTTTCTTCACTGCTTTTGGTGAGAAATGAGGCAGACAATAAAATAGATCCCTCTGTTTGGTTTTAATATATCTGGAAACGATTCATGACTTCTAAATGAACTTCCAATTTCTGAAGTAAGCTTCCCCAAAGCCCAGTTAAGTCAGATCTTAAGTTGCTGGCTTTTTTTTGGGGGGGGTTGTGAGACGGGGTTTCTCTGTGTAGCTTTGAGCCTTTCCTGGATCTCGCCCTGTAGACCAGGCTGGCCTCGAACTCACAAAGATCCGCCTGCCTCTGCCTCCCGAGTGCTGGGATTAAAGGCGTGCGCCACCACCGCCCAGCAGTTGCTGCCTTTTTTCACTGCACTTATTTCAACTTTTATCATTTATATGACAGCTTCACAATTATGATACTTGTTTTATTTCAACTTTTATCATTTATATGACAGCTTCACAATTATGATACTTGTTTTATTTGTATTTATCTCATATAAGCTATCACATCCTTGAGGGCTAGAGAACACATGTGTGTATGCAAGCCAGACACACACACACACACACACACACACACACACACACACACACACACA
>CABHPR010146076.1:25515-64297 GCA_902168415.1 Peromyscus melanophrys
ACACACACACACACACACACACACACACACACACACACACACACACACATTTAATATAGTCAGTGATTTCTAATTCTGTATACACAGATTTCTCCCAGTTAAAAAAAATATACCTTGCAATAAAGCAGAGAAGATTTTAGCAATAATTTTATCCAGGAAACCAGCATCTTATGCTTACTGAATGTACATTGCTCATGGGTTTGCACCTTTTTAATAAGCTGTGGACCTTTTTCTACCATTCTAATTTAGGTTTATTAGTGTTTCTACTAGAAGGTTTTATAAATTTTGTTCTCAGAATTTGAGTTAATTAGTAGTTATTTTCTTTGGGTCCTACCATTCTAGTCCACTCCTTTTGCCTACAGACGTACATCTTAAATGATTATGACCTTGCATTGCAGTCTTGACCATAGCCTGATATCATGCTTACCTACTGAAATATGTTTCCTTTATTGTGGTTCAAGACTTAAGACTTGACCTTGGCTGTATCTTAACATCAGTTGAAGGTTGATATAAAACAGAACCCCAGTAACCTTATAACATAAGTATTCCTAACAAATAGTCCCTGTATTATTGCAAGGAAATGTGTTACAGATAGAATTTCAAATTTGGCAGTTATTTTTGCATAAATTACAGTCTTTAATGTTTATCATTACTAATAAAAATAAATAATAGAAAGAAAATTAATAATACAAACTGAATCTTTAACATTCTTGAGGTTATTCTAGTGAATGAGTGGTATATAAAATTTGGACAATATACTATCAGCAATTAAGGCAAGAGCACTTTCTTGCACAGTGACTTATTTTTGCCACAAAGAAAGTAAACTCCATATGGATTTTCTTCAATGCCCATCATCTTCTCCAAAGTATATTGGTGCTGCCAGGAATAGACATGTCTCATTGTCATAAATAAAAAAAGAATCTGTGTTATTGAAACATCTTAATTGCCATATTCTGTAGATCTCTAAAGTGTTTGAAGACAACCTATCTAAAATATGTCCTTGTTTGACCTTGAAAACATACCTAATATGACTACAAGTCTGATTGTAATGACTAACTACTAATTTGTATTTTTTATATCCTAATTTGTTGGTAATAATAACTTTCAAGGACTGAAAATTTGTATTATATTGTTAAATGAGCTGTATAGGTACAATACATTGAACAAGAGTAGAAATACATGTACAGAATGTTCTAACAAAAATAATCTCAAATTTGTATCAGTACACGAAGATCCATATCAGTGTAAAATATTTAAAACTAGCAGTTGCATTTTTGGTTTGAAAGTAGTTTCAATAATCTACCATCATCCTACCATATCTATATCCCCCTTTTTTCTTTTCAGAGTACATTTAATAATCTATACTTTCATCCTATCGCTTTGGTATCTCCCTTTTTTCAAAACAAGAACCCTGAATCTAATCTAAATTCTTATCACATTCTTAAATTTACTTTCTGCTGTCTACTGGCAACATCACCTTTAGGGAATCCTGAAAAGCAAACTTTGGGTTAATTGTCAAGTCCTGGAAGAGGTAGCTGTATCATTTGAGGTCCAGTTTTCACATAATGGGAAAATACAGGGCTTGTCTCAAGTCCTGGCTAGAGTAGTCTGTGAGGCTGGATCATCTCTCCTAGCCACCTGGAGATTGTCTTGAACACTTTGTAGTATGTGGGCCCTGGGCCCCCACTGTGAGTGGCTGCCGCCTTGCTTGCCGACCTTGACCAGATGTCCTCCTTATGTTAATTTCCTGCCAGTTTCCTTCTCACCTACCCATCACTGGAGGTTCTTCACCAGAGGTTCTTTGTTCGTGTATCCTGCATTTGGTGTAAAGATCTTAGATGCAAGAAAGTAGAACATTGGGTGGAGAACTTCTGCCCTCCAGGGTTCCTCCATTGTGCTGTAAGCCTGTATTTAAGGTTTCCTCCCTCCTTCAATAAAGGGCATTTGGCATTCTGCTGTGGTAAATGACTCGCTGTCTCTTGTCTCTTATTTTTTTAATCCACAGCCCCTCTCTTGGACATGGTGAACAGGTTATGATAGCTACCTCAACAGTAGTACAAAGTTTATCTTTAGGTGGTATTTGTCAGCATTAATGGCATTATCATATTCCATGTGGAATTATCATTGTGGGGCCCCATCATCCTTTTGGAGACTTCAAAGGATCTGTTAGGCATGGTTTCGAGTCACTGCAGAAAATGTAAATACTTTAAATGTCATATGAAGCGGATCTCAAAGAAGCAAAAGGATCAATAATTATATATATATATATATATATATATATATATATATATATATATATATATATATATCCCAAGTACAAAAACTTAACTCCTAGTTACTTGATAGAGACTCAAACCTGAAATCATATACAGGAAGATAGATGAAGCCTTTTTTAAAGAATTAGTTAGTACTCTGTATGACCACTAATACCATGACAAAGAGTTATATATTCATACCTTAAGAAAAGTTTGCTTTTTTTTTTTTTTGGTTTTTTGAGACAGGGTTTCTCTGTGTAGCTTTGCGCCTTTCCTGGAACTAACTTTGGAGACCAGGCTGGCCTCGAACTCATGGAGATCCGCCTGCCTCTGCCCCCCGAGTGCTGGGATTGAAGGTGTGCGCCACCACCACCTGGCTAAGAAAAATTTTAAAGACTCAAAATAAAACCAAAGAATTATGAAATTAGTGGCAATAATATAGTCCTTAAAATTTTGTTTTTTTTTTATGTCCCATATCCAGTGGCTCTTCTGACATTAAACAGAGATTTTGGATTTTATTTTAACAAGCATGCTTGGGTTTAGAGAAGGAAAGAGCCACACTCCAAATCCAAAGCCAGCTTTAATCTCTAATTGAACTGGGACTACAAAATGACCATTTGCATTAAATGCCTGTAGAGAAAAACAGAAACAAACATTTAGGAAGATTTATGAAATTTTATCCCTGTTGGAGATGTGATATACAGAAATGTCAATTTTTTTTTTTGGTGATTATTTCTCCTTTTTCTTCAGATGTTTCATTTGTCCAATGGTCTTCAGATTCCTTAGCAGGATGCCTTTATTCTCTCGAAAAGACAAAAGCAAAACACTACCCCAATCCTAACTTTTGGGAGGTTCCCTTTTGACAAGTTATATCTGATTAAATGAAAAGCATTTGTTAATGGTATAAGTTAATTTAAATTGAATGGTCATGCTGCTTGATGAACCATCATCTCTTCAAATTAAGAGGTCTATTTTGTTCAGATTGAGCCTTTATCAATTTTAATGGTATCCATTGCTCTTCTTCTCTGGAGGAAACAAAAGGAAAGTCTCTTCCCCAATGTAACAATATCTTGGTTTCCATTCTGAGGTCAGTATATCTTTTAAGTATACAGACTAATTTCATGCCACAGTTCTTTTATTATCCAATGTCTCTCTGCTGCTGACATTCCTTTCTAATTAACATTTAGAAAATTCATAGTTAATTAAGCATTATGTAATCTATTTCTGGGGGTCTTTATTACCCCTTTCAGTTTATTTAGCATATCCTTTAGAGTACAATTTGAACTTCCTATAACTGCTTGCCCTGTAGGATTGTGTAGTATACCTATAATTTGCTTTATATTGCAATAAGCAAAAACTTGTTTCATTTTACTAGAGATATGTGCTGGAGCATTGTCAATCTTAATTTGTACAGGTATTTCCATGATGGCTATTACTTCTAGCAAACTGTGATTACAAAATCAGCCCTTTCAGAACTCAAAGCAGTTGCCCATTGAAATCCTGAATAGGTACCAATGGTGTGGTGTACATATTTTAATTTTTCAAATTCTACAAAATGAGCCACATCCATCTGCCAGATTTCATTCTTTTAAGTATCCTTTGGGTTACTTTCTATAGGTAGTGGAGTTTGGTTATATACAGAACAAGTAGGACACTTCCTTGGCTTGTTGACAAGTGATGGAAAAATCCTTTTTACAAACCCTTGCTATTGACATGGTGTTTTTTTAATGAAATTCAGAGGCCTCTAGCACATTTCCTACCACTAGTGGTTGAATTTCTTCTTTACCTTGTGCTAGAGGGTCTGGCAGACCTGTATGGTATCAGATTTGTGATATGTATAAGGGGTGATGCCTATTCCTGATTATTTCTTGGAACTAAATAAATAACAAAGCTAATTCTGACTCAAGAAAAACTTCAGCACTATCAGTGTGTAAAACAACTCTTTCTGCATACTGAGAGTCAGAAACTATGTTAGGAAGTTCTGTAAAATCCATTAATACCATCAGAATAGTATATAATTCTGACCTTTGAGCAGAATCATAAGGGCTATGAGCCATTTTACTTAAATTTTTTAGTAAGATGAATTCTTGTCTGTCTGTACAGACCTCCAGATCTCTGTGGTTAGTGCTGGGATTAAAGACATGTGCCACCATGCCTGGTTCTGTTCACAGCATGGCCTTGAACTCACAGAGACCCAGGTGGATTTCTGCCTCCTGAACGTTAGGATTAAAGTGTGTGTTACCACTACCTGGCCTCTATGTTTAATATAGTGGCTGGCTTTGTCCTCTCACTCCCATATAAGTTCATTAGGGTGCACAATTAAAATATCACCACGGGCTGGAGAGATGGCTCAGTGGATAAGAGCACTGACTGCTCTTCCAGAGGACCCAGGTTCAACACCCAGCATCCACATGGCAGCACACAACTGTCTTTAACTCCAAGATCTGACATCCTCATACAGACATACATACAGACAAAACAGCAATGCACATAAAATAAAAATAATTAAATTATTTAAAAAAATCACCCCATTTTTTTTTATTTGTAACCTGCCTTTATTTGTTTTCATCAGTATAAAATGTGGGGGTTCTAGAAATAGGTGTTCTGTGTACAAAGTGAGGAAGAATCCAGTTAGTTCTCTTTATACATTGAATTATCTTGCTTTTGGAATATTTGTTGTTAACCTCTCCCAAATAATTACTGCAAGGTCTTCACCAAGGTTTACTTTCTGCCCTTAATTTGTCAAATTTATCATTAGTAAAAGGTACTAAAATTTCTACTGAGTCTATTCCTGCTAATTGATGAAGTCTCAATTTTCCTTTTAGGATGAACTCAGAAACCTTTTTCACGTAAGTTTTTAATTTATTACTCTGTTTATGTGTTAATAGATCCATTCTAAGATAATATTAATTCCCTCTGCATTAATATTTTTGTAGGAAAATGCATAGAGTGTAGAATAACCAGAATGCAATCAAGTTCTGAAACCAAATGATCCTCATGTTCATCCTGTAATTTTTTTTTCCATCAAAGCCAGTTTGCTCACAGCTTCAGCTGATACTTTTCTTGGCCTAATTAAGTTGTTGTCACCATTTAAGGTTTTGAACAAATTAATGAGTTCTTGATTTTCTACTCTAATAGTAGGTCATAGATTGGAAATGTCTCCTAGCAATCTTTGAAAGTCATTAAGAATCTACAATCAATCTCTCTAATTAGTACCTTTCTGGGTCTAATTTTTTGTAGGCCTCTTTTATATTCTAAATAATTAATAGAATCTCCCCTTCATATTTTTTAAGGAGCAATTTGTAATCCCCAACAAGGCAATTTGTTTTTTACTTCTTCAAACCTATTCCTTAAAGTATCTAAATTTGAATGAGCTAGTAAAATAACATCCATGTAATGGAAAATTATACATTGAGGAAATTGTTTATGTACCATTTTCAATGGCTGACTTACAAATTATTGGCACAGAGTCAGGCTATTTAACATTCCTTTGGGAGAGCCTTCCACTGATATCTCTTAATATGCTGAGAATTATTATAAGTAGGCATCATGAAGGCAAATTTTTCTCTGTCTTTTTCTTGTAAAGGTATAGTGAAGAAAAAGTCTTTTAAATCAATAACTATACAAGGCCATCCTTTAGGTAAGAAAGAAGGCAAAGGAATTCCAGACTATAGAGGGCCCATTGGCTGAATCACCTTATTAACAGCTCATATATGTAACCATTCTCCAATTTCCAGATTTCTCTTTAATAACAAAAGCAAGAGAATTCCAAAGGCTGGTTGATTCTTAAAAATGCTGAGTCTTAGGTGCTCCTGGACCAGCTGTTCTAAGGCCTGCAGTTTCTCCGATGTTAACAGCCATTGCTCAATCCATACAGGTTTGTTCATCAACCATTTAAAGGTAGAGTTATTGGTGCCTTTGAAAGATCATCAGCTGGTTTGCCCTGTTCTTGTACACCCTGAATGGTCAATGACTGTTCTTTATAATACCTTCTAATATTTTTTCCTGAAACATATACACTAATTTAAGGTTTGTTTCTGAGACTGGAGGAATGTTACTCTGGTTGTTCCACTGCTGTAACAAATCATGTCCCCATAAGTTCATTGCTCTATTGGGCACATATGGCTTTAATTTTCCTCTCTGTTTTCTGGCCCTATGCATTCAACCCATCTCACACTATGTTTTATCTAAGATAACATTCCAAACCCTAAAAGCTGAACATTTACCTCCTGAAGAGGTCAATTTAGATGCCAAGGTTCTGTTGCAATTATTGTTACATCTGTACCTGTGTCTAGATGAACTTCGATGATGATGTAGTTTATTTGCATTTTTAATTTTGGTCTTTATTCATTTATAGAAGTTTGCCAAAACATTTGCTTTATTTTTTCTCCTGAATTTTTTGTTCCCTCTTACCATCCAGAGCAGTGTGCTTTCTTGCAATTGGTATGAGGTTCTTTAATTACTCTGGGAAGGAGTTTCCTCCATGATAACAGGAAAAAACTGAAATGAATTTGACATGGGAGCCTGTGCAGGGTGCCTCAGGGAGTTTCCCAATGGCAAAGGTTATCTAAATTATCCCTTGTTGATCTATATTCATTAGTCCAAACCTGTCTTTGCCACATCTTCTGTATATTCCAGAAGGGAGGGATATTCTTTTGGGATTCTTGGTAGAAAAAACATTGTTTCTACTAAAGTTCTGTTCATAATCCCTTCTTAGGTGACCTTGTTTACCACAACTGAAACATTAGACATTTTGATTTTTCTTTAAAACTCTGGAAATCACCTATCCTATCCAAATATCTTCATGGTTATGAGATTAAATATTGACTGTATCTTGGATTCATTCCTCTAAGGGTGCTGATCTTGCCTTTAATGGCGTAATTACCCTTTTGGATTGTGCATTAGCATTTTCAGAAGCCAGAGCTTCAACTATTATTTTTGTATATTCTGAATTTAGTATCATTCTATTTACTGCTGAAGTCAATCTTTGTAAGAAATCAGTGAAGCTTTCTTTTGGGCCCAGTAGAACTTTAATAAATGACTCAATTTTTTTCCTACTTCTTCAATTCTGTCCCAAGCATTCAAAGCTCCTGGGCAGCATAAAGGCAGGGTGTGGCCATGATATAGAACTTGCCTTTCTACATTAGCATAATCACCCTCTCCAAGAAGTTGGTCTTAGGAGATTTCTAGTCCTACTTCATTGTTTAATGGTCTTAGCCCCAACTTTCCACTAGGTCCTCCACTGTAATTGAGGACCAGCCTCCAAGATTGCTGTAACCAAGTATCTCCAGTCTTGAGGGATAATTCTATTACATGTTGACCATGAGTTTAACATCTGCTTCACAAACGGTGAATGCATGCCATATGAGACTACCACTTCCTTGGATCTCTTCAAACCTAAAATTGCACAGGAATTCATTCAGCTCTTACATAGCCTTGGGGTATCTATCATTTGACTGTTCCTGTAAGGTTACTGAATACATTATGGGTGGCTGTTTGAAAACCTTAGGCTGTTTCTCTGTAACCTTATAATGCAATGCTGAGTTTGGTTCTCTTTTAATTTTTTATTTTTTATTTTTATTTTATTTTATAATTTAATTTAATATTAAACATCAGCCACAGATTCCCTTGTCCTCCCCCCCCATTTTCTCCAGCACACCCCCCATTCCCATCTCTTCCAGGGCAAAGACTCCCCTGGGGATTGAGTTCAACCTGGTAGTTTCAGTCCAGGCAGGTCCAGTCCCCTCCTCCCAGGCTGAGCCAAGTGTCCCTGTATAAGCCCCAGGTTCCAAACAGCCAGCTCATGCACTGAGGACAGGACCCGGTCCCACTGCCTGGGGGCCTCCCAAACAGATCAAGCTAATCAACTGTCTCACTTATCCAGAGGGCCTGATCCAGTTGGGGGCTCCTCAGCCATTGGATCATAGTTCATGTGTTTCCATTCATTTGGCTATTTGTCCCTGTGCTTTTTCTAATCTTAGTCTCAACAATTCTCGCTCCTACAAACCCTCCTCTTTCTCACCAATTGGACTCCTGGAGCTCCACCTGGGGCCTGGCCATGGATCTCTGCATCCGGTTCCCTCAGTCATTGGATGAGGTTTCTAGCACGACAATTAGGGTGTTTGGCCATCCTATCACCAGAGTAGGTCAATTCTGGCTGTCTCTCAACCATTGTCAGTAGTCTATTGTGGAGGTATCTTTGTGGATTTCTGTGGGCCTCTCTAGCACTTTGCATCTTCCTATTCTCATTTGGTCTTCATTTATCATGGTCTCTTATTCCTTGTTCTCCCTCTCTGTTCTTGATCCAGCTGGGATCTCCTGCTCCTGTAAACTCTCTTTCCCTCGACCCTTGCCCTTCATTACCCCCACTCATGTTCAAGTTGTTCATGTAGATCTCATCCATTTCTCTGTCATTGGGCAATCCCTGTGTCTTTCTTGGGGAAATTGTACAATGGAAAAAAGAAAGCATCTTCAACAAATGGTGTTGGCATAACTGGATATCAACGTGTAGAAGGCTGCAAATAGATCCATATCTGTCACCATGCACAAAACTTAAGTCCAAGTGGATCAAAGACCTCGACATAAATCCAGGTACTCTGAACCTGCTAGAAGAGAAAGTAGGAAGTAGTCTTAAAGGCATTGGCATAGGGATCACTTCCTAAATATAACACCAGTAGCACAGACACTGAGAGAAACAATCAATCAATGGGACCTCTTGAAAATGAGAAGCTTTTGTAGAGCAAAGGATGCAGTCAACAAGGCAAAGCGACAGCCCACAGAATGGGAAAAGATCTTCACTAACTCCACATCTGACAGAGGACTGATATCCAGAATATATAAGGAACTCAAGAAATTAGACATCACAATGCCCAACAGTCCAATTAAGAAATGGGCTATAGAACTAAATAGAGAATTCTCAACAGAGGAAGCTCAAATGGCTGAAAGACATTTAAGGAATTGCTCAACATCCCTAATCATCAGGGAAATGCAAATCAAAATGACTCTGAGATACCACCTTACATCTATCAGAATGGCTAAGATCACAAACACTGAAGACAGCTTATGCTGGAGAGGATGTGGAGCTAGAGGAACTCTCCTCCACTGCTGGTGGGAATGCAAGCTTGTACAACCACTTTGGAAATCAATATGGCGCTTTCTTCGAAAATTGGGAATCAATCTCCAAGACCCAGCTATACCACTCTTGGGCATATACCCAAGGAATGCTCAAACATACCACAAGGGCACTTGCTCAACTATGTTCATATCAGCATTGTTTGTAATAGCCAGAACCTGGAAAACAACCTAGATGCCCTTCAACTGAAGAATGGATAAATAAAATGTGGTATATATACACGATGGAATACTACTCAGCAGAGAAAAACAATGACATCATGAGGTTTGCAGGCAAATGGAGGGACCTAGAAAAAATCATCCTGAGTGAGGTAACCCAGACTCAGAAAGACAAACATGGTATGTACTCACTCATAGGTGGATACTAGATGTGGAACAAGGATGACTGGACTGCTACTCACAACACCAGGGAGGCTACCTAGAAAACAGGACCCCAAGAAAGACACAGGGATTGCTTCTCTTTTAAAGTCCTCTGTCTGGATTTGAATATCTCTATGTTCTATTTTGATAAGTTTTTCTAAAACTTTGAACTTGACACTCATATTAAGCAGCTTATTTAGTGATAAATCAAAAATAATAAAACAGATCATAATTATAATTGACATTATGTAAATCATATGTGAATTAATTATTCTCCCATTTAATTGCTCCATTTTCAAACTGTCCAACTTATTATCATAGCGAGACCTAACTCTCTCCATTATAATAATGTTCCCCATTTTTTTAACGTGGGAAAGAACTCTCTCTTTTAACTAATCTCTATTTTGGAATTCCCAATTATCTCACTAAATCTTCAGATGATGTTTCAGATGATGGTGACGTGTGAGACTGATTGTTCTGCATAGAACAATAGAAACCTGAGTTACCTAGTGTGGCAGCAGCCTGAGTAAAGGTTCCAGGGGGAGCCCACAGCCTACCAAGAGAGAAGAAGCTAAAGAACCAGCTGTCTGCATGGGCAACATGTGAAAGCATACAACTCCTGCAGTTTTAGGAGCCCAAAGCCTAGGGAGTTTGTTGCAGATAGGCTGCAACAGAAACTTAGTCAGTGGGGTAGTGACTCAGGCTGCATGCAGCTCTGGATTTTTTGTGATTTCGCACCCCACACGTTGAACATTAGATGTAGCACAAATTCTAACTGGTCTTTATAATAAAAACCTGGAGTCAACCACAGCTATGTCTTACCTCTACTGAATCCTCAGCATAGTAGGGCCAAGCTCCTGTCTTCACACCATCTCACCACTTCCTCGCTCTGACCAGATGTATCACTTCTTATTTCCTCCTCCCAAGTACTAGGTTCAAAGGCATGAGAATCAAAGTGCTGGGATTAAAGGTGTGTGCTTCCCATGTACTGGGATCAAAGGCAGAAGATCTCAAGTTCTGAGATTAAAGGTGTGTACCACCACTGCCTGGCCTCTAGTGGCTACCTCCACACTCTGATCTCCAGGCAAGTTTTATTTGTGAGAGCACAAACAAAATATCACCACAAAGGATACCTTTCAGGAGTGGACTCACTCTTCCCACTCTGTTGTTCAGGAAGCTCACTCAGTTCTTCAGATTTCCATGGCACGCACTCTTTCCTAGTAAGCTAGCTGTCTTTTAAAATTGTAGCCCAGCCTGGCCTTGAACCTGTGATCTTCTTGTTGCACCACTTCAGCATATTCTACCATCATGCACTACCACAATCAACAGTAATAACAATTATTCGTAAAAATTACCTTCTCTCAAGAATTCTTTCTACTAATTACCTAAAATAAGGCTATAGATGATTGACTGTTTATTTTCTCCTTTTGAGTTTATTTCCTGCTTTGTAAAAATGGGTTTAATTAATTGCTAATTTATAATATATATTATAATTAGATTAAAGGTAATTATATATATATGAAAACTGTACTTGAAATAAAAATAATAGCAAATATCATGCTTTTATCTTTTATAAATTTGGAGAGTAACTTCTAAGTTGTCTTCTAGTTCTCACACATGAGATAAAAACACTGGATTAAGCATAGAAATTGTTGATTCCAAAATATCTTATTCAGTTTAAATAAGTAGAAAATATGAGACCTTCCTTAGAAGGAGTAAATTAGTGGGACTTTCATCTAGAATGATGAAACTGACTAAAGTAATCTGTTCACAACATGGTAAACATATGTTTATTAAGAGATAGAAAGGGAAAGAACATGTTGTTGCAGATATGGGTATATTTACAGCAGGTGTACCTCCTTGGTAAGGTGATACTCACTGTCATGGAATTTTCAGTACAAGGACTATACATGAGAATAAGATGACTGACTGGTCACCTCTGCCCATGTGAAAGGGCTTTGTTTGTTTGTGTTGGTCTTCAACTCCTGGCTCTTGTGAGAAAAGGAGAGGGAGAACTTAGAGTTGACACAATTAATAGAGAGAAAAAATTTATCTTTATTCACAGATAACACAAATATGGATCTAGAGATTCTCAAGAAACTTTTAGAACAATGAACTAATTAGGAATACTTAGACACCAAAGTCCAGGATAATTGAACCCCACCTAAGACCAACAGACAAATGTAAGTGGAACAGAGATATCATTTACTTTAGCCCTCAAAAAATATATCACTGGGAGTATGGAAGATACATGGAAGAAAATTAATCCTTATTGTTAGAAATTAATACAGATAAATGAAATTATGCCCTCTTTATTATTGGGTACCCTAAGTTGTTGGGTTAGCTGAATTTTGCAAATTTATAATGGTTTCAATGTAAATCCAATAAAATACAAATAGTCAGTTTGTGGATAAATTGATGAGCATTTATTAATTTAATAGTGAAATCATAAAGACCTGTAATAGTCTAAACAATTCCAGGAATATTTAGAAAAGCTGAAGTAGTATATCATATACTAAATATGCTTTATTTCAAAATGCACAGAATAGTAATGGCTATAATATTGACACAAGAATAGGGAGGAAAATTCTTGAAATGTATACATTTTTATCAACAAAAATAGAGTACCCATCAAGAAATAGAAAGGACTCTAAATAAATATACATATTAACTTCCCTTGTTACAAATGAAAAAGGGTTTTCATTCCCCCTTTCTTTTCTTAAAACATTGATTTTAAAAACTTGGAATTGTTTTTATGTTTCTTTGAAATGTGTATCTGTAAGAGCCTAGAGTTCATAATAGTCCTAGAAAACCATTCTCTATGTCCTTGGAATATCTGAAAAATAATATTACTTTGAGGCTAGGTTCAGAACTAAAGTAATTGTGAGACCTCATTAAAAACTATTTGCTGATATAAAAATATGAGCAGTTTAAGTTCTTAGAGAAACCAATTAGCTAACACAGATGGCCACTAATTACCAAGTAAATTTAGAAAGAACCATATGTAGCAAATAGTATTGTCAAGTCCTCTTACTTGAAGACTGGGTATTTATCATGAAAACATATTACCAGTTTATGTCTTTCTGGAAATCTCACAGTTCCAATTCATTGTTTTCAGTCCCTTGCCAGACACTTACAATGGTCATCAAACTGGAGGCTCAATGCTAATTGAACTAAAAACAAAGCTTCTTTCTCTTCTAATTGGTGGACAGGTTTAGGGAAGAGGTATATTTATAACAGTATTTTTCTAACATGATGTTTAACTGATCATGCCACTTCCATGACTGGAACATGAGTCAGTTCAAATGTACTTTTTCTTTTTAGTTTTATTTTTCTAATATTTATCCTGTGGCAATGTAATTCATTTACAAATGTATTTTGTATTTCACCCTCCATAATTCTTTCTTATTCCAATGACATGTTCCTGGCATATAAATTAATGCATGACACTTGTCTTCTTTGCAAAGTAATTGCTCCTTCATTTCGTGTGTGTGTGTGTGTGTGTGTGTGTGTGTGTGTGTGTGTGTGTATGTGTTTCTGGAGAGACATGAATAAATGTCTTTTCATTCCAGATAGGTCATATATAACAGACAAGAGACATAACCCCATTAAAGCCTTGCTTTGTGAACCAGTGAGCTTATTGGAGTTTCTTAGAGGACTTAGAGTGTGAGGGGTGACTTAGAAAAGTATGGGATATTAAAAAGTATGTATATCCTCAGAAAGCATACAGAAAAGTGAGTATGACTCTCAAAAGCTATATCCTTTGATATCCTTTCAGGATTTTCAGGGAGTTTGGCTGGTGACAAAGTTTTCTGATCCTAATGACTGTTAATAATTACACAGCCATGTATATATTCTTGTTAGTCTTATAAACCTGAAAATTTTCCTGAGATTTTTAGTTGAGCCATAAAATATGATGAAATTTTTTATTTTTGTGTTAAGTAATACAGAATCTCTATGCCAAAGACATTTAATTTATCTTGCAGATTTTCCCATGATGACTCTTTCCCCTACTCCAATATTAGTGCAAATGTTCTTAAGCCTTGAAAAACAGCCTTTAAGATGTTTTAATTGAGCTAATATCCTCTCTGTCTTTTGACCTCATCAGAAATATAATTCGAGAAGCAATGATTTACCACCAGAATGATTCGTAGGTTATAGATCGGTTGTAAAATTTCTCCAATGTAACATATCATAGTATATAGTAAAGTACACTTTACTTGCAAGATGATGAGATCCATGAAAATCCAGATCAAGTTGGTCATCTGTCTAGTTGCTAGACTCTATTATATAGCAGTGATGCTTGTAAAGCAACTTCTCATGAGAATTTGTAGGTCACAAAGATAAATAATTTCATGAACAACCATGTGCCATAAATGAGATTAGCAGAAGTGATCGAATGTGGGAAGAATCATATGCTTCAAAATACTCAGGTCAAGCTGCTTGTAGTAAATACATGAAATAAATTAATCCTCATTTAGGTATATTCTAGAAAGATAAAACATAAGATTTAATGTCAATATCCATAGATTCCCAATTGTGCAGAAACTGCTAGGTACTATAAGTGTGGTGAACATTTAAGACACTGTCATCATAAAATTCTAAGTGGTAAATATTTAAGTTATTGTCATCATACAATCATAACATTAAAAAATATGCAGCACTGGCGAATTTGCTAGAAGTTCTGTTGGAGCCACATAATTTTTTCAACAATATGTCCTGTAACAGTTACAATTTTTTATGTGTGTATATCATCCCTGTAGGTGTTGGTATTTCTACTTTATGTAGTCTAGTTGAGTGTGCATGGGCTGAGGAGTGTGCATGGGCTGAGGATACTACTTTATGTAGTCTAGTTGAGTGTGCATGGGCTGAGCATAGAAGATTAAACATATAAGAAAAGCAATTGGCCTCTTTATACTAAAATACACCATATGGAAAGAGCACAAAGTCTTGTCACAAAATAGATGAAGAACAGATGAAGTCGATATCACTTGTTATCTGGGGGCTTTTATTAACATTATAATAAGTTTTCTTTTTAATGTGGAAGTTCATAAGCAATCCTGGGACGCTTTCTCTTTGCTTTAAATTTAATGGGTTTTTTACTGTGAAAAATGTTTTAGTTTGGATAAATAGTTAATCAGAGAATTAGTGAATATTTAGTTTTCCTACAGCCAAGCAAGCAATCCAAAATACAAGCAAAGTGAATGCATCTTTATAAGTTGAAACATCAAGGATTGTTTTTCAGAAATATTAACTTAGAATATTCATAAAATAATAGAAGGGTGAAAGAAGTCTCTAATAGGAGAAACCTAGAGAAAACAGAGTGGAGCAGAACAAGAGGAAGGAAAGGAGGAAGAAAGGAAGATAATACAGAAAAATTAGTCAGAAGACAGAAAAAAAAGGATAATAAAAAGAGAGAAGAAATGGGGAAAAGATGATGAAAATGCAAGAAAAGCAAAATAATTACTTTGATAGGTGAAAATTTAAGGCTTAAAGTGAATATACATGAAATAACAGAGTTTTTCTGAATGAGTAATTGAAGAATTTAAAACTCACTCTCAAATCCCACCTGCATTAACCTTCATTCTTTTGGAGGTAAATTAATTATAGAGTAGAGAATGTGAGAGTCTTTCAGGTGAGACCATCAAATCAAGGTCCTGTCTGTTTTGTGTGGGTATTAAGCATCCCTTGACACCCTTCTACAGAGACACAGTTAATCCTGGCATGACCTTGATCAAATATATTTTTTTTCTTTTCTGTCTGAAGACACTACCAGGCCCCAAAACAGATCATTTAACTTTATTTCTGCCACTGTCACTTTTTTTTACAAGTTAATAAGCCTTTAAAATTCTAGATATCAATCACAGTCAGAAACATGCATACATTACACAGGATTCTTAGACAATATTTTAAATAATGCTATGATACATATATGTATGTATGTGTGAGAGAGGTAAATACGTGTATGTATGTATTATATTTATATATGAATGTATAGATTATGTAACTCAGTGCACGACATAGGATATTTCTACATAAACATATATATTCAAGACCTAGAAAGCTAAATAATGCATTCAATAACTACTTATCCACAAGTAAGTTAGACTTCCCCTTAGAAGATACTTGTTAATTCTCTAACTTTGTAGTTAAGACAGTTATGCAGACTTAATTTCATCTAAATTTGTGGTCAGCACATGTTGTAATCAGAATAATATCCACACATTGAAGAAAGACGAAATTTTACCCTTAAGTTTAACATCTTTTGTATTAAATGAAGTATTATTGATAAATCTATGATGGGGCACTTGTCGAATTTAATTTTGTGAAACTTAGAAAAATTAGATACTCTGCTTGACACAAAGAAATTACATGTTAAAACATATGCCAGTGACCCTTGAAAGATTATATAATGCTACTTGTGATTTTACAACCAGTAAATCAGTAATGTGTTCAGCAATTCATTGACTCAGCTTCCAAATCATATTAGATTCTTACTTAACTTAGTTGACATGGTATTGTGAACAACTGTAAATATGAAGAAAATATACCCTTGCAAAGGATACCAGTGATCAATGGTCATTGCTTTCACCAGAAAGTAGCAATTTGCAAATACCTAATTAAGAAGAGAGAATTTTTCTGCAGTTACTTTAATTATGGTAACTCTACAATGCTTATTACATTTTTAAATTACAATTTTTGTTAGTGTCATTTAGAAATATAAGTGCCACTATGTAGGCTGAGCTGAATATTCTTTTAAGCACATATGACAAATTATGGGTCCAGTGCAGTTTGCCTTTTGCTATTTTAAATATAATCATTCATTATTCTTAATTGCCTTACACATTCTTTACTCCAATGGGCATTGTAAAAAGGCATTTCAAAGAAGTTTACAGATGACTAATGTACTTCTCTGCAACTTCCCATGGAACTTTTCAAATGGCAATGTAGTAAAGACTCAAACTTTATTCTATATCCTCTCTATAATTTATACTAAGGGTAAAATTGAACCTATTTCATGTTAAATAAGCCATACAATAAATGGCAATTGGTCAAATAAAGCAAATCTCTGGCTCCAATTTTTATATGTCAAAGTATTATTTAATTATAGCCTCAGTGTGAGAAGGGGAAGAGGAAGAAGAGGTGAAACAAGGTTATTGTGGCCTTCCTGGTGCCTAATTCACTTAGATTACACAACAAGATATAGGACTTAAGTTGACATTTAAAACCATTTTTTAACAGACTTAACTTATGCTTTATTAAATAATCCTTTTTACAACAAAATATGGTGTATTTCAAGTGCAAGAATATGAAGAGACAGGCATTTAAAGCATAAACTGCAGATCCTTTTTAAAGAAGAAAAATCATACTAGGATACTAGAACACATGGCACCCCTTTCATCTGGAAATGGACATTGAGGCAGACTTGATGAAATGAAACCCCCTCATGCTCTAACTCTTTGACCTTTCAAACAAAAAAAAATGATTTAATCTTCCCAGGGTTACCATCATGATTAAATTTTGTAGTAAGAAGAAGCAGGTCTCAATTCTCATCCAGCATATAGTTAATGCTCATGAAAGAGCAGTCACTATGGAGGAGCCTAAGATAATAAAAGTTATCAGTAGAACTAATGAGTAACAGTCAAACAGTCCTTTTATCTGGTTGGAATGTTATTCCTCAGCTATCAAGGTAGTTTATTCAGTCACCTTCATGTCAGGTGTTTCCTGAACAGCACTACTGAGAAATGCCTGTTGACATTTTAAAATTTTCATTTAAATGTACAGCCTTCCTCATAGTAACTTTACATGCCTGATACTTTCTCCATCATTTACACTATTCATCAATATTCAATATACTGAGTGTGCTATACATTTATATGATTATATTTTGCCTCTATCCTCTAGAATACAAGCTTCATAGGACAGGGCCATTCTGTAAAACCTCAAGGGATTTCCCCATCTGTTTCATCTGCACTCTAAAGTATTGTGGTTTCCAATTCCAGTAGCCTCTGCCAATTTCTCTTTGTAGTTCTACATATATTTGTCTGACCTTTCTAATACACTGTGTTATGTGAATATACATTAAAGAATGTTATAATTTTTTGGACAATTTGTCATTTTATTGTTATGTTTGGCCAAGTTACTGACAATATTCCTTATTTGGAAGTCAGCTTTGTTTGGAACTAAATTTGCTAAATGATCTTTCTTTGGATTAGTGTACACATGAATTATATTATCAGCATTTATATCTATCTTGGGTTTCTCTGTTGGAGCCCTAACTACAAGCAATACTTAGAAGCAGTGCTTTTGGTAGATGATCAGCTTTAGACTTGGTCATGAAGATTCCACATCTTATTAATGCAAGAAAATGAAGGAAAGGAGCAGGAGAATATGAAGGAGAAGACTGAGAAAAGAAGAAAAAGAAGAGGAAGATGAGGAGTGAGGAAGAATGAGAAGAAGAAAAGAAGAGGGAAGGGAAAATGAGAATGAGAAGGAAGAAATGAGATGTATGTAGATTTCTTTATTTGAAAGAATTTTCCAAGAAAAAGCACATATATGAAAGACAAATAAAACTTCATGGTTAGGAAGAGGTTTTCACCATTAATAAAATCTGAAAGCACTCCTGTCTTGGGTTAGATGTCCTCTAGGTTGCTGAGAAAATAAATACCTGATATTTCAAGCACTCAATCTAATGTATTCTGTTGCAGGAGCCTAGGTTGACCAGGATACCATGTTATATATGTCTGCACTTTAATAAATTGAGTCTTGTAGACAACATGTAATTCAATGCTATTTTATACCAAGTATTGCATTATTTATTTTGTCATACATAGATCCAAAAAATTTTTGTTTTAATTTTACCAAATTTTAAAGGACATTTGTAATTGCAATCATTTTGGTTGTTTGTTTTTTAAATCATTCATGCTGCCTTTGAATGTTGATTCATATGTTTTGTAATTACTGGGGCCAAATATCCAATATGGACAGCTTAACAAAAAATAACATAACTCCTTCATTGTGGTAGAGGACGCTGCCATGAATCCTTGGCCTCAGGAGCTTAAACAAAATATTAGGAAGACAGGAATATATGGAAGAGGAGATTATTCACCTCATTGTGGAAGCAGAGTAGGAAGAAGCAGAAATGGAATAGACTTCAAAGGTATCGCACTTTAGACCTACTTCCTGCTCTGAGCTGCTCCTGTCTCATAAAGTTTTCACTAGATACCAAATATGGTCATGTTTTAATCCATTCATCTGTGGTGATGTTTTACATTCAAACAATGAAATTCTCCTACAGGCTCAAAGCCACCTAATAGCCCCAAATGCTCTTTGGCCCATCTCCAAGAGAAATTATAGCCATAGTTCTAGTTTTCAAAAGTCTCAAAATTTTCTCTGAAACACAAACAAAACAAAAAAACAAAACAAAAAAAAAAACAGACACTGAGCTGTGATCTCTTATGAGATTATAGGCTTTCATAATAAGTACTGGCCTGTAAAGTGGAATGGCAGGAAAACACCATGAAAGGATCAAACCAAAGCAAGGGTGAAATTCAGAAGCTTTTGTGAAATAATAAATTTTGTAGTTCCTTGCCCAACATCCAGAGAATACAGTAGTTCGAAGTGAGCTTCATGACCTTGGATAGAAATACCTCTATAACCTTGCTCTTTGAAGCCATCTTCCTTAGGCTGCCTGCATGTGTTGCCAGCAGTGGTTCTTAGCAAATGTTCCATATTCCTGGCATAGTTAATATCCCAGAGTCTTTGCCTTACTTTAGGTTCACTCTCACTGCAGCTCTTGTTGCCTTCTCAGAAATTTCCTCTTGAGAACTGACCTGGTCACATTGACTTCCCAGGCTTTCCTTTAAAATCTGAATAGAAGTCTTCATGTCCCACAATTGTTGTGTAATGCCTATTCATGAGTCCCTCCCTACAATAAGCCGATTTCCGATGTAAGAACAAAAGGTTTCCTTTATTCCAGCCTAGGCAGGGACCTTCCCAACACCACTTTACAGTAGGTGAGAAGAGGGAAGGCCCCGAGAGCACTCACTTTAAGGGGTTTATATAAGAAAGGTTCACATGCAGAACGTTACCTATCTCGGAGGGCTAGGGATGAGGTGAGCATAAGGCTGCTAATTGCTAACAGGGCTCAGGGTATCTACAGAGACATGAATTTTTATTCCCGATGTCCTGTTTTTACTAACAGGGCTCAGGGTATCTATAGAGACATGAATTTTTATTCCGGATGTCCTGTTTTTGTTGACCCATTCAGATTCACTATTGCATTTCTTCCGAGTTCAACTTCCAGTTAACCGAGCCCATTACCTTTTACACCTTGTTTTGCCAAGTCTAGGATATACGGATTTATTGTCCCAGCCTTATCTTTCCCACAGGTTCAACTTTTGGTCAATTCAAAAAAAAAAAACCGCTGGTCAGCAAATACCTTTGGAGGAAGAAGAGGGAAGGGGAAGGAACGTCTTTTAAGATGGCTACTAATTTCTCCCTTTCAGTTGCATTTCACATTTCTGCAAAAACAATGTATGTGGAAGATGACAAGGACTGCTGTAAACTCAAGCAATAATTGGATTCACTTCAAAAGTAGTGATAGTGGCCTGGATGTCTGAGAAAAGACAAGTGGTTCATGGAGAAAGAACCTTACTCTGTGATTCCCTCTGTCAAGGGTACTCTGAAGTAGTTCTTTCCTCTCAAGGAAAGTTTTACAAATGAGTTTATTCTTTTGTGCCCTTGAGCCTGCATCCCTGGTGTCTGACCATTTTCTGAGATGCTATCAACACATCTTTTCTATTGTCCTGGTGAAAAGCAACTTCCTTTTAACAGTACTAATGTCTTCAGAAACCTTGCCTTTCTTATCCATAACATAAAGCAAGTTTTCTGGATGAACTGAATATTTTAAGATTTTCCTGCTCTACTTTTGCTACTAATTACTACTGTAAACAAAATGAAAATAGACAGCAATATCCACGTCACAGCCTAAATGTTATTCTGCCTTGAAATTTTCTCTGCACACAGTTACTCCATCATCTTAGCAGACTTTCATTCAGAGATTCAGGAAATAAACAAAAAATACCAAACATGGAGTGGTCTCCAGCAAAAATTTCAGTAGAATACTTACTCTTCTCTGTAAGTTCACAAATGCAGTCCTAATTTTCGCATCTGAATTCTTGTTTGCTTAGCTTTTACAAAATACTATGTTTTACATTTGTATTCTGTCAAGTAAACCCTTAGTAGGTTGTTTATTTAGTGAAGTGCAAAGGAAAAGGGGAAAATAGAATGAGAAATTGAAGCAGTGTTCAAAAACTGTATTAGTAAAACCATCACAGAATACTAGGAATGCAGTTTTTCTGAATGGTAGTTATATTTAAGACAGTCATATTTCACTTTAAAAAGTGCTAATTTTATATTTCTGCATCTTCAGTGAGTGAAACGAAGCTGTAATTTTTGTTTTGCTTACCAACATGCATTGAGAGTGTTGGTGGTAAGAGAAACTTGAAGCCAAAAGTCCCTCCAGTTGCTAAAATCATTTTACCATGTGTAGAATTTCAGTCCTGCTGGAAATGCACAGTATCAAATGTTAACACTGAAAAACAGAGGCTGCCTTCACTATTTAGAGCAAGACATCAAGCTGCAATGACCAATGTCTGCAAAGCAGGGACTTCTTTGATTTTGCATGCTCAGGGTTATTTACAGGTCTTGTTACTGCTGTTGGCAGTTTACTTCATTTCATAACCATTTGAGTGATGAATTAAATCTAACTAGGTTTCTTTCTCAAACATGAGTCTGCCAGGAAAAAAAGCAAAGCAAAACAATTAAATAGAAACACAAACAAAAAACCAAAACAGACACCTCCCACACCAACACACACCCTTGCCACTCTTATCCCATCCTTATTTACAACTCTGAAATAATTGGAATCACTTTCTTTGGAAGAAAAATTACAAGTACCCTCACTTCCTTTCTTTCACAATATTAAAAAAATCTCAGATTTCGGTTATTTGTTGTTGGTGGTGGTGATGGTGCTGGTGGTGGTTGATTTGTTTGTTTGGTTTGTTTTTTCAAGATGGTTTCTCTATGTAGCCTTTGCTGTCCTAGAACTCACTCTGTAGAATCAAGCTGGCTTCAAACTCAGAGATCTACCTGCCTCTGCCTCCAAAATGCTATGATTAAAGGTGTACATCACCTTTAAAATCTTTAGATACTTATAAGAGATGAGGGTGTGCAAATGCAGCTCACTGATTTCACAAATTTCCTTAATGTGTTTAGGCACACTTACCATATGTTTTCTTCAACAAGAGTCCCAGAACAGATGGACAGAGCCAGAGAGTCTGTGAATGCTGTTGTGTTAGTTCCAAATTTCCCTAGAAAATAGCTTGCCTTTCCTCTATCTGCTTCACTGTTTATCATTTTGATAAACGGTAGTATTTTTGAGCTCATTATTGGCTATAAACCATTCAAAGTGGGCACTGATTCTGTCTTGGCAGTAACACCTCTTCAGACAGCTTGTGAAAGAAAAGGAGGAATCCTCAGCTTTGTGAAATGAGAATCTTGAGAGAGAGTAACCCACTTAAGGCTGGGATACTAGACAAAAAAGCATTTTACCACAGAACTTTTGTCTTAGCATCGTTCTTAAAATATTAATCAGTTAACTCAGTTATAAGTGGGATTCTTTTCAAAATAGGATTTGAGCTCAATTGTAGAGCACTTGTTCAGCTTGTGTGAAGCTTCAAGTTTAATCCCTAAGACTTAACAATTCATCACACTTAAGTGTATATTTAATCAGTATGACAGTGATGCTAAATCCTGGCCCATGTACAAATTATTATCAAATGACCATATATTTTGGAAAGTTCAATTAACTATGATACCAAATATTTACCAATCTAAAGAACCAGACATTTCTCCTCAATGACCTTTGACGTGTTTCATTTCCTTCTATGATGGAGCAGAAGTTAAAAATGTGTAAGAAGCTGCTGCAAAGCAATACTTGCAGTACTGATTTAGTTCTGTGTCTAGACTGATAGGAGGATTTGTAACCTGGAGATTATCTGCCTTTATTCAACAAAGCCTCTTCTACAGCTCAGGCAGCTGTGCCTTGAAGTCACACTGCACTCACAACCAGGGCTTTAGCTGATGCGTTAAGAATCCAATAGTGTACAGCAACTCGCCATGAAAAGGACATGGCCATATGCATTAATTCTCTGTTGTGAGAGAATACCACGACCCAGGATACTTATAAAAGGAAGAGTTTATTTAGGCATATGGTTCCAGGAGCATGTTCTGTAATGGTGATGAAAGCATGGCCTCCGGAAGCCACAGCAGGAAGCAGAGAGAACATATTCTCAACTATAAACTGGAAGTCAGATGTGGTTATAAACGCTCAAAGCCCACCCAGAGTGAGGTGTTTTCTTTAGCAAGGCTTTACCTCCTGAATGTTGAATGACCTCTTCCAAACAGATACACCAACAAGGGACTAAGTATTTGAATACTTGATCTATAAGAGACATTTTTCATTCATACCACACTTCCATCCTTTGTATCAAATATTTGTTTTATTAAAAAGCATTGAAGTTTTAATTTACAACTGAATCACTTGATGAAGATTGAAATACACTCATGCAGGAATGATTTTAAAATGCATTCTTCTATTCTTCACTTAAGTTTTTAATACAGCTGTGTGGGAAGCATCCATTCTCAGTGGCCTACCCTCTTCTAATATCTGAGGACAAAGTTACTTCTATATGCACAAATTATACAATGAGTGGGAATATAAAGATACTGTCAGATGCAGAATGTCAGGAACTAAGTAATTCAGAGCCTAGTTTCTTTTCTTTAGTCTCCTTATAAAGTTCTTTTGAAATGTGATTGATAGGTATTGTGTTAAAACTTAGAGGATTGTAGTTATAAACTTAGATGTATATGCTTATTTTCTTCATTCCCCAAAATGTACAAAGAGAAGCAATGAAGTCTCAAGGTTATATTGAGTAATCACACAAAAGATAGAATTCTTGTGTCCTTGAAGGCACAACTTTAAAAATCTTCATGATTTTTTCCTGCACCTTGGTAGAAAGATGTTCTACAATTAAAATCATGGTATAAGATTTGTAACATTCAAAGTCATTTGGATCTTAGCCATAACATTTTGACTTTGTTTAATTGAGATCTCATTATAATTTCTCACTTTAGAAACAACTATTTTTCATATCCATTGCCATTTTGTACACATTTTATAAAGGTTTAATTGTACAAAATCAGTTATTTTATATACTCAGTAAACAATACTAATTTCAATATATTGCTAACCTCCATTGTAGCATGAATCTTAAAAGTTCTTATTAATAAGATCAAACCCGAGGCCAGTTATTGGGGTGAACACTGGAAGGTCAGAGAGCCAGAATAAACCACAGCTATCTCACCTCGCTGGATCCTCAGCTGGTCTTGTTTCCTCAGACTGGATGCCCCGAGCCATCATCCAGAATGGGTCTCAGCTGAACTGCTGCTAGAAGCCTGAAAGCTTAACCAGGCCAAATGCTTCTCCAGGCCAAATGCCTCTCCAGGGCAAATGCCCCTAGTTTCTGGTCCTCACGCCTTATATACCTTTCTGCTTTCTACCACCACTCCCTGGGATTAAAGGCGTGCTTTCTGAGATTAAAGGCGTGGATCACCATGCTTGGGTGTATCCTTGAACACATGAATTTCTGCCTCTGGAATGCTAGGATTAAAGGCGTATGCTACCACTGCCTAACCTCATGTTTAACATTGTGGCTGTCCTGTTCTCTGACCCCAGATAAGTTTATTAAGATACACAATATTTTGGGGAACACAATACCACCACACTCCATAAAAGTGTTATTCTTTCTAATACATTCTGTATTATAAACACTATACATATATATTATATATATATATACTATATATAGTGTACAGCACTATATATAATGTAGAAATATGTTATCTGATAGGGAATATAATAAATGTTTTTTTCTTCCTACTTAGACTCCTTAAGAGTGAGAGAAAAATTGGTATCCTTAATTGTTTGTAATGAGTACTGCAAATATTTTGGACTGCAATATTGTATATTAAACCACAATAATTCTGAATGATGGCTTAACTACTATACTCTAGGCAAAGTTAATAAAGAGTGATAATTCGAATGAAGAAATATAAAACTATTACCATTTTACTAACTCAGTCCTTTTTCTACTCATTTTGCCTTCCACTACAAATGTCTTTGCCTAAAAAATCCCATGTATTTGTTTTGCTTTGTGTTGCTATTTGTTTGTAGTTTGTTCATTTGTTTATGTGGTCGTCAAGACCAATTCGACTCTTCTACATGCCAGGCCTTGTCTTTTCCACTCACCTGTATCTCCAGCCTGTATTTCTCTTCTCTTTCAAACTGCAACTACCTATCAATTTTGGTGGCTATTTTGTACTAATAAATTGTTATTTCTAAATTTAAAGGGCCTTAATTTATGTAAAACTTAAGGAACTTCATTCCTTTCTGGTATGGGTTCAAGCTTGGCAAGGCATCACGCAGTATAGTTACTTTGAGTTAACACTGAAGCACCCCTGCCAAAGCTTTCTTCCTGTATGGACAGGAGAGTTAGGAAAGGAGGCTGGTGCCTCTATCCCCACTTCCACACTTCCTTTCTGATTTTATTTCTCCCTGCTTCTGATGAGCCTCAAAAATATCAGGGTCTTTATCCATGAAAGATGACAATGCTACCTTGAATAAAATCCTCAGTCTGTCCAATCTACCCACATGTTATGGTTCAGAAATGCAAAAGAATTGTTTGGGCTTTCTAAGTTTTTCCACCTTGACTGAGATTCTCAATTTTCCATGAAACTCAGAAGTATATTTTTGTATATTGGTTCTTCTCTTCAGTATCCTTAAACCTCTTCCCCATCTCCATTCCCAGTTATCCTGTACTCCAAATGTGTACAGAGAGCCCATAAACTTTCATAAGTCAGAATAATATTCTAAAGTGTCCAAGATAAAGAGTTAAGTACCAGGAGATACTCAAAACAAGTCAATAGTCAGGATGAGCAGTTGATTATAGTCTTAGATTTTATTTATTTTTATTTGACATCTATGAATTTTTGCCTGCATGTATGTCTGTGCATCATGTGCATACAGTGTTGATAGAAGACAGAAGAGGGTGTCAGATTTCCTGGGTCTGGAGTTACAGACAGTTGTTAGAAGATATGTGGATGCTTGTGAATACTGAGCCCTGACCTTGTGGAAGAACAGCCATTGCTTCTAATCACTAAGCCATCTCTCTATCCCCTGAATTTTTTCTTTTTAATCTGAAGTTGGATTGGACATCATTTCTCACCATATAACTGGTATTTAAATAATTTTGATAATTAATATACAGGTAATCTATGATCTGGAAAGATATTGCTTCTAGGCTAGTATGTAAAGTCCATATCTTGCAGAGTACTTTCTGAAAATATCAGTCTGTGCTTTAGTGTAAAATGATATGCATATATGCTATCTATATGTAACATTTAATGGTTGATGGTTATAAACGTAGAGTAAAACTAGTTATAAGTTAATTTTAAAGGAATACTTGTGAATATTAAATATTCTGGCAAGAATAACAAAGTTTAGATCTACTAATTTAATATTCTATTACCTTAAAGTAAAATATAAAGATGGCTTTTAGCAAATGAAATAATTATAACCCCCCTATAATGTGATATCAAGGAAAGAGTCAAATGTGTAGTTGTTTATTCATGATCCTGTGAATTATACTGTCATCCATGTTTCCTGCCAAGTCAGAGAATCTATCATTACACTAATGATAGATTTAATAAAAAGCTTTAATAGATAAGGATAGTACAAAATTATTGAGGAGTTTATTGGTAAGTGTCCTTGCTTAAGCCAAGGTTGAATGGACAAGAGCCTGCCTTGGAATCACCTCATATTAGTTTGGATAATAGAAATCTAAAATATCAGAGTTCTGGTTGAAGTGTTTGTGAGGAAGTAAACATAATTATCTTAATGGGTATGGCAAATTGGCCATAAAGATGTCTTAATCTCCCTATCACAATTAGATCAAGAGGGACAGATAGTTGGCTAAGGATTTCCACAATTTATATAACCGAAAATAATTGAGAGTTCACAAATTCATTCAATACAAAATATTTAACCTCTCAATTGCCATAAATAAAATTATATGCAGGAAGACATACCCAATGCTATAAATATGAATAAATATCTGGCCATTATTTCTTTGTTCATGTCATAAAGGATATTCAGACTCTTTCAGCAAACTGTGCACTAAAGAAATAAGGGACTGAAATATGTTGAAGAGCTTTTGAAATGATATGTGAACTGAAACAAGGGACACAAAATCACATAAGTATATCCAAATTAAAGGGAAAAATAGAATGATGTAGTCCCAGTCCATGTCACAATGGATAGAGGGATCACATGGAACCAAATTGCTATTGTTATGTTCCTAAATGGTTGTGTTGTCAAATCGCCCTCTAAATACTTTTGTTTAGAGCCAAACACTGGGATTGCTCTCATATTTTCTTCTGGAAACTTCTTTTTCCAGTGGGCAGCAGACTGTAGAGCTGCAAAACTGGTCAATTTGCTAAGAATAAGAGGCTAAGTTTTTAGTAGTAAATAAGACATCTTTATCAAGTAATCCATACCACAACACACACAAACATTCAGGAAACATCAAAGAAAAATAAACAGAAAGAATTTAATAGTTGGAGGATGGAGAAGAATGTTGGGAAGTGCCATGGCTTTTGCACGCATGAACTCATACCAGTTGCAATTAGCTACATAGAATGAACACAAGGATCAAGACAGTCCAAATTCTTTCATTGATGCAGTAAATTATCTCTGGGGCCCACTATTCACTGGAGCTATTGGCAGTTAATAGCTTCTGGGAGAGGGAAGATAATTCTTCTTTGAGGCTATGACTGTTGATAAGTTTCCAACAATGGAAGGCTTCAAACACATACACATATGAGCAGTACTAATAAGAATTAGTGGGTTATAAAAAGATGAGATAAAGTTAGCACCAGGTGGTGCCAGGAGGTGGACACTGAGTGAGCTGGAGGAGGAACAGGAAAAGATGGTATATGCAGAACTTGATGAGCTAGAGGAGCGATGGGGAAAAAATGGTATATGCAGTCATAATATTCCATTATGTACATGTTTGAAATTCTCAAAGTACAAAAACAACAAAACTAACCCTCATGTCAACTGAGAACAGCTACCTACATGAACAGGGTTTTTGTATTAAAGGAGAAACACTTTTCATGTCAGCAATAGACTGGGCCCATGTAGTCATTACTTATTGTTTCATTTTAGATGATGGCATTTTGTTATGAACTTGAAGAAGTCTATTGTCTTCTTTCCCATACTCTACTAAAATATGAAAAACAAAAAGTCTAGAAAGATGGCTCAGAGATTGAGTGCATACTGCCTTTGCTGAGTACCCAAGTTTGACTCTAAGTAAGGAGGTCTATAGGGGTTCTGCTCCTTGATAGACTCCTCCCAGGGTCTGGGAAGAATCTACAACCAGCTGATAATTTAATCTTTGATGATATGAAATGAATCCACTTATATGAAACTCCTTAGTCCATACACTTTACTATTCTGTGTCAGTTCTCTCTCTTTACAGCTTCTACTGTGCTCTCATGCCTAGCTCCTTTCTTGCCTGATTTCTCTCTACATTTATCTGTTGTCCCCTCTAAGTTCTATCTTAATTCTTTCCTATCAGTTCTGCCCCATCTAGGTTCTCATTCATCTAGTTCCTTCCCATCTTAGCTCCTTTCCCATCTCCTTCTTTCTCATCTTGTTCTTCCCCATCTGGCTCTTCATCATCTTCCATCTTGTTACTCTAATGATTTCTTCTAGCCCTTCAATCTAGTTCTTTCCCACCTAGTTCCTTCCTCTCCAGTTCTTACCCATCTAGTGCCATGACCTGCACAGTCGGGGACCCAGAACTGGCAAGGGACGCCGAGGTTAAACAGCACTCTGGACACAGCATGGTTCGTCATTCAAAGAGAGCTCCTTTATTGACTGTCCATCAGTCTTAAATACCCTGCTACTTCCTGCTCTCCATGGGGTCAGGGTACATTCCTCAGGTTCCTATCTGCATCCCAGCAGCTCAGCCAAACAGGAAGACCGCAAGCAGAGAGCTGATTCTTGAAACAATGTTCCAGCAATAGCTATATCGTAAACATCCTGTGACTTACTGACCACAGGAAAAGAGGAAGGACAAAAGGGCACCTTAGGGCAACTTAGGGCAAACAGCCTATGCACAAGGCCTATTCAGCGCCTGCTGCCAACAATCTAGTTCTTCCATTCTCTTTTCTCTTCTCCATCTCATCCTCAAGTTCTCTCTCTCAAAATCCTCCTCAGAGTCTCCTTATACCCCTCAGTTCTCCCCAAGTCTCTGAGGTATTCAGTTATAAACCCAAGCAATAGCAATCCTCTGGCAGAGCAATGTTACCAGACTTGAATTCTTACAGGATAATAAAGGCAGATAAGAGTTTTCCTCAGGCAGTGACCATCAGGCTTTCTTTTACAACCTAAAAAGGGAATGGTAAAGGAGGAGCTTAACTGAGAGCTAATGATCAGTTAGTATATCAAGAAAAAGGGATTTATGTGCTAAGTCTACATTTCTAGAAGTGGTTAGGTAAGAAGTTAGGAGTCTATGTTAGTAAGGGTATATAAGAAAGGAGGGTCTCAGCTAAAATTCCACAAGAAATAAAGCTATCTGCCTGACTTAGGAGACAGGCCTTGTTTCCATAAGGTGTTACCTTAGTTCAGGAGACCATTTGGCCTTGGATGCTTGACAGGTATTTTAGATAAATACACTGTGAGTTCTTGGAACCACACATAGCATACAAGAAAATAATTGTAAGAATCAGCTAATAATATATAAAAGCTGAAATATCACCAAGACTTCTTAAGCCATGGCTTGACTTTCAGAAAAGTCCTTGACCTTTCCAAGTAGTAGCTTTTGTCATAGCAGCTGGATTCCATTACATTTTCCTGAAGCCTGTAGCATCTAAAGATCCTTATCAGGCAGCTTATAATTGCCTATTACTCCAGCTCCATGGGAGATTCACTATGTCTGCTCTGGTTGCCCACATACACTCACATCCAGGAAGCTGCAACCTCCTGAACACATATAGTAAAAAATAATAAAAATAAATCTTTTTTAAATAAAAGGAAACAATCATTTTTTTAAAAAAAAATTAGCAAATTAGATATTAGAAGACATAAACTTATCAATATCAAAATTTCATGTCTGTGAAATTCCCTTGCATAAGATTTAGGATGATCTCAATCAGTTCCTAATGTGACCATGTTTTGTTGCTGCTGTAGCCACTATAGAAAGCCAGGGGTTTCCTCGACCACTGTGGCTAATCTCTAAAGATGTCCATGACCACAACTCTATGAGCCTCAAGCCGGCCAATCCATGGAAATATAATATCCTGGGTTGCAACTCTGTCTCTCCCAAAAATGTGATTCAGAAATTAAAACATTTGAGAGGAGTTCAGTGAAGGCAGTTTGCTAAGCTTCACTTGCTGTTCCCCAGACCTCTTGGTCTTCTCTATGGGCATGCTTTCCTTAGTGAACCATTGGCATGAGAGGGCTCGTCTCCAGACCTCTTGGTCTTCTCTATGGGCATGCTTTCCTTAGTGAACCATTGGCATGAGAGGGCTTGTCTTCATTTCACTCTTTTCACCTGATTGGTTCAAAAACTGTTTTACCAAATATTGAGAGGCCTGATGGGACAAAGATATTCCAGAGAGAAAAACTTGTGCTTCTCTACGTGGTTATCAGACTGTTGAAACAATGGTCCCCTAAAGAATTTAAATTCACTCAGAATTCCTGTGTTCAGAGGCCATGAAATTCTAAAGCATGGCCAAAAGATGCACTGCCTCACAGGATTAAATTTCATAGAGTTCTGCCAGAAAAAAACAATTATATGCACATTCTCAGGCTTTCATCATCTCTGTAAATATTTTTACCTTCCTCAAAAAAAAATTAAAAAGGAAAGAAAAAGAAAGCAAAGGCAGAGAGAAACCAGGAGTTTTGTCCCACACTAGCTTCACCAAACAACAGAAATACATTTTTGTTTATTAGTTAAGTTTCCATTCTTTAAAAATTCAGTATAAATAAATATAAATGCCTTTGGCAACAGTATTATTTAAAATTATGTAACAGAGATTTACAGGTAGTGAAGCAAAGGACAGTGTATTTGGCAATGCTGGCTTTAATTCATTTGCTTCTTTGTAACTAGAGATGCTGGGAAAACAACAATACAACACTTTTGTTCATTTTTGCAATGGGGAAATTACCTATTAAGTTTCACTAATATACATTTTATAGAACCTTAATATTTTGTATCTTCCCATCTCATTTTGTTTTAATAAGGTGATTGGTACCATAATTAATTAATGACAGGGTCACTAAATATTTACCTAATGTGTACCAGCAAAAGGCCTGGATTCTGGTGATATGGTTCTAGAGCCTACAGACAAAAGTCTGTGGCCAAGGCAGTGGTGGCACATGCTTTGAATCCCAGTGCTTTGGAGTCAGAAGCTAACTTCTGAGTTTGAGACCAGCCAGGGATACACAGAAAACCCTGTCTCATAACAAACTAAAACAAAACAAATGAAACAAAGTTTAAAAATGTTAAATGTGCATCAACAGATGATATGAGAGGCAAAAGGTGACCATCTGCCTAGCACACTTAAGCTCATTTTTCTTCTGTCTCAAGGCTCCAATCCTGCATTTTTAAGACTAGTTTATAACACTTTCTAAGTTCTTTTAACATAAAAATATTATGTAAAACCCTGTTGGAAAAGGAAATTTTAGCTTCTAAGGGAATCTTCTTTTAGAATGAATTGGGAACCATCACTTTATAATACAAATATCATCTAGAATGACTAGATGTCCTGCCTCCAAGCATTTGGGGGATAATGGTAGCATTATTAACATAGAGGACCATAGATCCTTGCTCCAGATTATAAAATTGCAAGCTGTCTTGAAGCGAACCCTTAAATTTGCTACCATTAATGAAAACTAGTAAACAAGGAGAGCCAATCATATCTCTTTTATTCATCTGTTCAGAACTCTAAAGCTTTTGTTGTAGTAGAATTAAGAGTTCTGATGTCTCTCTCCTATTTCCCTTTCATATATTTGAGAGATTCTATTTTAATTAAAACATGTTTCCATTTGCTGTCCTCCTTCCCAACTGTCTTGTACACTCTGTAAATTGGTTTGCTCTTCTCTGGGGAGGGCCTCCTTTCCTGTTCCTGGCTTTACTCATAGTTGCTTATAGTTATTTCTGTAGAGTTGGAGCTGAAGAAAGAAAGATACCAACAGATATGCCAAACTGCATTGGAAAAGTCCAAAAGGCCCCACTTCTCTACTATTTCAATATGTATCTTCTTGGCCAGCTCAACCTTGTCTTGCACAAATGTTTGCTTTTGTTGATATCAAATTGATTTAGATGAGTTGCTCAGAAAAATTCTTTCTTTCAAGGATGACATTTCAATGGACACATGAAGGACTAATTCATTATGAATTGTAGATGTAACCAACCATTTTATTAAATAAGAAACACAGAGCCAATGTAAAGATAAAAGCCCAAGAGGTCAGAGCTAAGAGCCTTACCCGCCTGCTACCAGCTAGCCTCTTCAGCCAAGAGACCTCTCCGAAAAGGGGAGCTACTTCCTGTGTATCTGTCCTATAAAGACTTCCTGTTCTGCCTTCTCATTGGTTGTAAAACCAATCACATGACCGTTTCGTCACTGCCTGTCTGTAGGTCACTCCAGGTCTTCTATGGTTGGTATTGAGATTAAAGGCATGTGTCTCCAATGCTGGCTGTATCCTTGAAGACACAGAGATCTACCTAGCTCTGCCTACCAAGTGCTGGGATTAAAGGCATGTGCCATGAACACCCAGCTCTGCTCTGCTTGCTGTTAGCTCTGATCCCCAGGCAACTTTATTTATTAACATACAAATAAAATCACATTTCAGTAAAAATAAAATACCACTATAATGAATTATCACAAAGCAAGTAGTGCCTAAAGATCACTCTTTGTACATTTTAGGGAAAGCATAAATTCATCATAGGAAACAAAGGATTACAGAAAATTATTTAATGTAATATAAGACATTCAGGTAAATGCAGACAGATTTTGAAGTACCTACTAGTCCATATAATAAGGCATCTTCTACTCTGAAGAAAGAAAGAGAGAAAGGAAGATCATTTCACTAAGAGTCCTCTGGTCTGCTTGTAAAAGATCATTCAGGATATTAAGTGAAGCATAGCCTGAAGAAAGACATGAATGTTGACAAACAGCATGTTCATCCAGGTAAGAATCCCACCATGGATTGCTACAGAAGAATTGTAAGCTTACAGCATGAACACCTGTCCCTGATTTTTTTACTTTGGCCATTGTTAAAATTATTCCCTGGGCCAGGCAGTGGTGGTGAATGCCTTTAATCCCAGCACTCAGTGGGCAGAGGCAGGTGGATCTCTGTGAGTTCCAGGCCTGCCTGGGCTACGGAGTGAGTTCCAGGAAAGGCACAAAGCAACACAGAGAAATCCTGTCTCGAAAAACTAAAAAAAAAAAAAATTGTTATTTTATTTTCCAGAGCTGAGAACCAAACCCAGGGCCTTGCGCTTGCTAGGCAAGTGCTCTACCACTGAGCTAAATCCCCAACCCTGAAAAACCAAAAAATTTAAAAAAATCCCTTGGGAGATATGTAAGAACTTCTAACCATTCCTCCGTTATGGAACACCTAGGTTGTTTCCTGGTTCCTGATAATATGCACATAGCTGCTGTATGTCACAGCTGTCACCTGCGTTTTTGATCTGAGCCATTCTGACAGCTGTATTATGGAATTTTCAAGTAATTTTCATTTGCATTTCCCTGATGATTAAAGATGTTGAACATTTATTTAAGTACCTTTGGACATTTGAGATTCCTCTATTGAAAATTCTCTGTTTAGATCTGTATCTCATTCTTAAATTGGATCATTTGGTTTGTTTATGTCCAATTTATTTGGTTCTTTATATTTAGGATACTAGCCCTCTGTCAGCTGTAGATTTGGTGAAGATCTTTTCTCATTCTTTAGGCTGCTATTCTGTCCTTTTGACATTGTCTTTTGCCCTACAGAAGCTTTTCAGTTTGATGAAGTTCTGCTTATTAAGTATCAATCTCAGTGCCTGCACAATTGGTGTTCTGTTTAGGAATTTAGCTCATGTTCTAATGAGTTCAAAGTTGTTCACTGCTTTCCTCTTCTATTAGATTCAGTTACCTGGTTTCATGTTGAGGTCTTTGATCCACTTGGACTTTAGGTTTATTCAGGGTGATAGATATGGATCTATATCCATTCTTCTACATGCTGACATCCAGGTTGACCAGCACCATTTGTGGAGATACTTTTTGTTTTCAAAACTTAAGTGTTCATAGGTGTTTGGATTTACTTCAGGGTCTTTGATTTGATTCCATTGATCAATGTATCTGTTTTATACCAAAACCACATCATCTTTATTACTATTGCTTTGTAATATAGCTTAGAATTAGGGATGGTGATACCTCCAGAAATTCTTTTATTGTATAATATTGTTTTAGCTATCCTCAGTTTTTTTTCCATATGAAGTTGAGTATCATTCTTTCAAGATTTGTAAAGATTTGTGTTGGAAATTTAATGAGAATTGCATTTGTCTTAGTGAGGATTTCTGTTGCTGTGAAAAGACACTATAAACATGGCAGCACTTATGAAGGGAAATAATTAATTGGGTGGCTTACATTTCAGGAATTCAGTCAACTATCATCATGGTGAGATGTGGTGGCCTGAGGCAGAGACGGTGCTGAAGAGGTAGCTGAGAATTCTATATCTTGATCATACAACAGGATATAAACTGAGACACTGGGTATTATCTTGAGCATAGGGATCTCAAAGGCCACCCGCACAGTGACACACTTCCTCCAACAAGACCATACATACTCCAACAGAGCCACACCTCTGTAGGTGGAGATTTCTTTCCCAGCCACCAGTCCCAAGTAACCAACCACACAGAGGCTTCTATTAATTACAAATGCACGGCCAATAGCACAGGCTAGTTACTAACTAGAACTTACAACTTAATTAACTCGTTTCTATTAATCTATGTATTGCCATTGCGGCTTTTGGCTTTCCCTGTCCTCCAGCATGTCTTGCTTCCTCTGTGTCTCCCGGCAACTCCATTCACTTCACCCTTCTTCCTCCAAGCATTCTTAATTAGACTATCTAGCTTATACTTCCTGCCTGGCTACCAGCCAGTCATTTCTTTATTAACCAGTGAGAGCAATATATAGTCACAGTGTACAGAAAGATTATTCCACAGAACTTCCTTCTTTTTTTCTAATTAAAAAATTATTTAATCTTTACATAATAAAACTATATTTAACAAAAGTTATTAAGTAAGTATTACAGTTATAATATCCAGTCCATTTATATTTGACATATTTAGAGAAAATACTCTATGTTTATCTTATTTTTATGACTCTAAAGTTTTATACCTAATTTATCATTTATTATAACTAAGAAAAACCATAAATATGACTATCTAGTCTTCAACTCTGCCAAAGACCCCTGAAGGGTGAAATGTTAACTAATAACAGGGGCATCTGGCTGCCTAAAGAGTTACCCTAGGTTTTTCTGTAACATTGGGGCATCCATCTTTTGCCCACAGGCCTAGAATATCCGTTAGACTTTTCTGAGAAGCAGGGATATTTGAAGGACTGTCCTGACTTGTCTTGGCATAGTTTGTCAGTCACTTTATTTTTGCATCCTTCTGGTCCACTTTGGACAGTAGCTGTCAGCAATTGAGGTAAGGGTGGTTTCTTTGCCCAGATGGCTAACTGATGCCATAAAGAAAGCAAACTCCATAAGGAGTTTCTTTGATGTCCATTATCTTCTCTGAAGTAGATCAGTGCTGCCAGGAGCACACATGTCTCACTGTCTTGAAAAGACTGAGGTTATAAATTCCATATTCTGTAGGCCTTCAAAGTATTTGAAGACTATGCATTTATCTAAATATATTTGTTTATGACCTTGAAAACATATCTAACATGACTATAAGTTTAACTATTATAGATGACTATTAATCTGTATGTTTAAATTATGCATTACATTTTAAAAATGAGTTACATAAGTACAATAACCCAAACAAAATTAGAAACATACATGTAGTATAACAGAAATAACCTTAAATTTGTATCAATAAACTACAATCCAAACCAATGTAAAATATTTTGAGATTAATGGTTGTTTTTTGTTGGATTAAAGTAGGTTCAATAATCTACCCTTTTATCCTATCATTTCTATATCCCCCTATTTCTTTTCAGAAAAAGATCTTTGAATCTAAACTCCTATGTTTAGATTTTTTCCTGACTATTACCAATAACAACTTGTAACAAACCCCCTTCAAATAGTAATAAATATCCATAAACCATCTGCTGGGAATGTGGGTGTCATTCTCTAGACTATATCCTGTTGTTTGTGGGTGTGGGTAATCTTTGAACCCTGAGGAAATTGAGGATACTGGTTAAGTCTTTGCTGTAGTAGTCTGTGAGGTTGGATCATCTCAGCCACTAGCCTTGGAACTTTTCTGGATGTATACCTATGAGGAAACTGCAACAGAGGCATTATGAAATGTTGGATCATCTGGGCCATCTGTTTTCATTGGTGTCTCATCTCCTTGTTCTGAAAATACATAAACTTCTAAAGGTACCATTCATATCTGTATTAATACAAGTATTGACTGTGTATTGTACATAAGTCAGCCAAAGATGTTTTTTGTTTTATATTTGAGCAGGTATAATATACATCATGTGTCTTGTAGTTTTTCTACGTGTATTTCTTACGTAGCCAGGATTTTCAGGGGATCTTCCTTGATCAAACCTGATCATCTTTAACTTTGGATGAATCCACAGCCTTTTATTTTCTGTTTGACTTCCATTTTGAAGTCAAGACATTTCTAAAATATATAGGTTGGTTTAATTGAGCAGCATTTCTAATCAAAATTTTTTAGTAGCTATTGCTCCTTCCTCAGCAGTCAAAAAAAAATCAGAGACAACACAATAACATACAATATTCAGACTTTCTATGTATTTCTCATCTTTATGTGGCTTATTTTTTATATTATATTACTCCCTTTTTAAGGACTTTACTATTTTATAACTATATTTTTAAATCTATGACCATATATATGCTTTGACTTCTTTCTCCCAAGCCTATGTATATTTTTAAACACACTGCAACCCATTTTTAGGGATTTTATCTGTATAAATCTGTTTTACCAAGCATTTGTATTGGTTTTTGATCACATAGTAAAAGGCTATGTCAGCTACCAGCATTGCTCAGCTTAGTACATGGCAGTAGTGCTTGGTAGTTTGTGGTTAGCTCTCTCCCACAGGCAGTTGCCAGGAGACAATTTTCTGTACTGCAGCCAGTGTGAGAGACTACAGGAAGTCACTACACCTGCAAGAGAGACTCTGAGAACCCGAGAACGCACCATGTGTCTTATCTCATCTCTTGCTGGCAGCTTAAGTCTACAGGCAGCAGCCATGAGACACATCCTTGTACCACAGCCAGCATGAGACACACAAGCCTAGGAAGCTGCTCTTGGCTCCATTTCTGTGTGTCTAGAACTCTTTCCCAATCTCTCCCAGGTTTTATGTAGATGTAGTTGCCAAACATTTGGGCCCAATCAGTAGGTGGGGTTTTCTTTTGTCCCAGCAGTCACTTCCAAATAACCATGAGAAACTTAATATAAATTATAAATGCTGAGCTGATAGCTCAGGCTTGTTACTAACTAGCTCTTACAATTTAAATTAACCCATTGCTATTAATCTATATATTGCCACATGGCTCATGGTTTTACCTGTCCTCCAGCATGTCTTGCTCCCTCTGTGTCTCTGGTGACTCAACTGACTCCACTTTTCTTCCTCCCAGCATTCTCAGGTTAACTGTTCTGCCTACACTTACTGCCTGGCTACCTGCCAGTCATTTCTTTATTAACCAATGAGAATAATATATAATCACAATGTACAAAAGAATTATGCCATAGCACAACTCCTAATAGTACCACTCCCTGTGAGATTATTGGGGGCCAATTACATTCAAACTACTATAATGCTGAATCTGTAGATTGCTTCAACTGAAAAATAGATAAAGAAAATGTAGAACATTTACAAAATGGAATATTAGCTGTTATAATTAATGACATCTTGAAATTTGCTGCCAAATTGATCAAACTACAAAAGATCATCCTGAGTGAAGTAATCCAGACACAGAAAGACAAAAATGATATATACCCACATATAGGTAGATATTTGCCATAAAGTAATGAATAATTATTCCACAATCCACAGATAAAGAGAAGCTGTGTAACAAGGAGGAATCAAGGCTGGATTCACAAATCTCACTGTGAAGAGGAAATAGAATAGGCATTGCTGGTAGACGAAGGGGGTGGTATAGGGGGTGATTATGGATGAGTTTGGGATGGGAACAGGAAGGATCAGGTAGAGGCAGATGGAGGAAGAAGGTATTATTAGAGACAATTGGAATCAGGGGGAATCTCATGGACAAAATAGAAATCGAGTGCAATGGAACCTCTCAGAAATCTGAGGGTGACCCTAGCTGAGATTCCTAGCAATGAGTGAAACAGAAACTGAACTGGCCTCCCACACCCAGGCCCAACTTCCAGTGGAGGGATTAGGACACCAAACTAGCTACATAACGTTCAACATATAATTTGGCCTGTCTACAAGATGTGCTGGGTAAAGGTGGCACTGAAATTCTGGGAATAATCAATAAATGACTGACCTAGTTTGAGACCCATAACATGAGAGGGAGCTTATCCCTGACACTTCCTGGAGGACCAGGACCTAAAGGCCGGATAGCCCAGACACCCAGGATAGAACCTAACACACACACACACACACACACACACACACACACACACACACACACA
>CABHPR010146076.1:64307-82136 GCA_902168415.1 Peromyscus melanophrys
ACACACACACACACACACACACACACACACACACACACACACACACACACAGTAAATGTAATGATGCCCTAATGATATTCTGTTATACTTTTAAATTGGTCCCTAACACAACTTCATCAGAGTGTTTTTTTTCAGCAATTGATGGAAACAGATATAGAGACCTACAACCAAACATTAAGCAGAGCTCTGAGAATCCTCTGGAAGATAAAGAGGAAGGATTGTAAGAGTCAGAGGGGTCAAGGACATCACAGGAGAATCATCAAATCAACTAACCTTGGTTCATGGGGGCTCACAGAGACTGAATCAACAGAATTCTTGGGACTTACCTAGACCCTCTGCACATATGTCACAGTTGTGTAGCTTAGTCTTCTTGTGGGAGAAGAGACTGTCTCTGACTCTGTTGCCTGTTTTTATAACCATTCCCAACTACTGAGTTGCCTTGTCCAACCTTAACATATGAGGAGGTGCCTAGTTTCACTGTAACTTGATATATCAAGGCTACCTTATATCCGAGGGGACTTCCTTTTTCTGAAAAGTAACAGGAAGAGGGATTGGGGGGTAGCAGAAGTTGGGAGATGGGACTGGCAAGAGAGAAGAGGCGAAACTTCAGTGGGTCAGATGTAAAACCAAAAATTGAATAAATATTTACCAAAAAAAAAAAAAAAAACCTTCTACCCCTCCCCACCTTCTAAAGTCCCAAGAACAAAACGACGTGTGATTCATCAAAATTTATACAGGAAGAATCAATGAGTTTAGTAGATTACATAGCAGTGGGAGAGGACTCATTGGCAGGAACATAGGTAACTATAACCTAGACACACTGGAAAGATCTCTACACAGTAGAAATGACAGCTTCCCATGGCTGGAGAGACAGAACCAACTCCTCTCCCCTCTCCCCTCCTATTTCCTTTAACTGCTCTTGCCAGGCACTCTGCAAACAGAGCACAGCTGTATTCAGCTCATTGGGAAATTCTGGGCAGATACAGGTGGGTCCCGTGATCCTCCCACATCCTACTACAAAGGAATGTGAATAGTCAGTGAGTCCAGCTGTGATGGCTTTTCCCCAGCAGGTCCAACAGAATGCCTGAGGACAGTGGTTTGATCAAAGGAAAGTCTTTTATAACGTAGGTAAACATGACCATGACAAGACTTGCTTAAAAAGTAGGACAGTGGGGGGGGATCAAAGCAATATTCAGCTTTAACACCCCTCCCTCTAGAAATCTGCTCATGGGAGCACTGAAGGCTAGTGACATAGCAAATTTCAGAGATCACAGTAGGATGTGATCATAAACATTTTCTTTGGACAAGATGGAACCAAGAGGCCTGTTCGATATTGAAGTATGAGTTCTAGGAGGAAGGTCTATGTTTGTAAAACACGAGAGATAATGAATTTCTTAGCTTAAGGCTGCCAACATCTGGAAGTACGAAAGGGTTAAGAAGAAGAAGGTAGTAAGGTGTGCTCTACAACTGATTATGGACAGTAGGGGATAGCCATTCAATGAGATTAGCAAGGTATTATACAAGTATATACATAAATATATACATATATTCTTAACTATATATTTAACTGAGTTCAGAAATTGCAAGTTATCATCGGCAAAGTACCTTGGACTGTATTTAGACCCTTTGAAACGCATTCATTGGCCATATCCTAGTCCTATCTCATATACCGGTAAAGATCAAAACTTTACAATGTATTCTTAGCAGGCCACTAGTTTTCACCAATCTAAGAGTGCAAAATGTGATCAGATGTCATAAGAAAACCTATAACAGATTCCTCAACCTCTGTTGTAACAGGTTTACCTGTGCTCCCACCGAAATATCTGGTTAAACACTTTGAATTATAACTTGCTTTGCTCTGTAACTAATGAAATATAACCACTTTCATGCTGGAACATGTCATTTGTGGAAACCTGAATTTGGGTTTATAGGTTATGCTCACTTACATATGATTCCAATCTAAAATCTTTTGTTCCTTTTGAGGTGAAAACTGCCTTTTTATGACACATTTAAAATTTGTACTTGCAAGATTATTTCTTCCTGTAAAGCAAAGCATTTCCTTTTGGACTGATCATTTTTATATTTTTCACAACAAAAAAAGTTTTTTTCCTTTTAGCACATTAACATACATTAGCTGCTTTTAAAGCAGTAGTTCTAAACCTATGGGTCATGATCCCTTTGGCAAACTCCTATCTCAAAAAATACTTACATTTCACAATAGTAGAAAAATTACAGTTATGAAGTAGCATTGAAAATAATTTTGTGGAAGGGGGGGTCACCACAACATTAGGAAGTATGTTAAAGGGTTTCAGCATTAAGAAGGTTGAGAAACACTGTAATGATTGGGATTCAAAAATATTCATAAGATAATATATAAATTCTTTTAAAATGTTCATATTCATTAAAATGCAGTTTTCAAGTAATTTTTCATATTATCTGGATTGATAGTTATTTGCATTTTACCATATACCAGAGTTATATGAAGTGATACAAAGTATGAGAAATCACATCATTTGGTATGTACAATTGTATTTTTGTATTACGTAGACCCACCAAAATGGCCAGGCTATTGCGGCAAGTTATCATTTACCTTTACTGTAATGAAATCTCCCACACCAGATTCCTGTTTTGAAATGCATCATAGGGATCTCAAGCTCTACACTATTAGTCTTCTGTTAATATAGCCTCATAGAAGACTTCAGCAAATGTGACAGTTGATGGGAATAATTAACCTTGCGCTGAACCAGTAATTAAGTGAGTCAGCCTGTTTGGGGAGTTATGCATTGCAAGCTTGCATAGCCTTGCTTAATGATCCTTAAGATTTTTGTTTCCTAATCTAACATTGTTTTAAGCTTGTCATTATTTCTTATGTTAGCATAAAATGTAAGATATTACATTAAAAGTTTTTATATTACATAGACCTATGTTAATTATCAAGAAGTGTGTGTGTGTGTGTGTGTGTGTGTGTGTGTGTGTATGTTATCTCAAATTAGGAAGAAGAATATTAGAAAGGAAGAAAAAGAGCAGGAGGGATGGAGGAAGAGGAAAAGAAAGGGAGAGAGAGGAATGGAGGAGAAACAAAACAAAGAAATATGGTGCATTAGCTTACAATTATAATACCAGCACTTAAGAAGCTGTATAATCAAGGTTCACTTGAGCTACTGAAAACAGTCAATTGCATAGTGTTGTCATGCCATCCTGCTCACAAATGTGCTTCATAGGTGTCATAGTTCAGTAGGACTACTGGCTGCCTCTCTCTTTGGAAGCTTGTTTTCTGGTACCATAATCCACTAATTTATTAAACCAGCATAATCCCTAACAACAATCTACAAACATTTGTCCTTAACATACAAGTAAGTGTATTCTTCACCCCTTATCAAGGACATTTTTCTTTACAACAGATGAAAACCAATACAGAAAACTAAAATCAATCAAAATACAGAGTTGTGAAGCCTATTCCCAATAGATATATCTTCAAAATCTTCAGACCACTTCAACACCTAAGGGTCAGGGAATATTGCAGAAGAGAGACAGAAAGGTTGTAAAAGTCAGAATATCAAGGAGTTTGCTATGAGGTGTGTCTTCTAGTAACATCAGAAGCTAATCCCATTAAATCTCATGAGCATGACTGACTAAATGTGATGCCACAAATACACATATCAAAGTAGAAAGGGAAAAGACTATGAGGCCTCAACCTTACACTCAGGCAAACACACACAAAAACAAGCAAACAAACAAACACACAAAAAACAAAACTATAGGCAACAGTGAATAGCTGGGAATGGGAAAGGTACTCTCCCAGGGAAGAACACACAATTGGTTGTTTAATGTCAAAAGGTCATATGGTATTATGTATGGAAACATACACAAAAGTGACATTTTACAGACTGGGTAGATTATGTTTAAGAATATATATGTATGTTCATATACAAATAGTCATGTGATAATTTTTTTTTAAAAGAAGCTGTGGATTAGAAGGAGAGTGATGCTGGGTATATGGGAGCAATTCCACGAAGGAAATGAAAGGGAGAAACATTGTAATTATAGTAAAACACAAAAAAATGTAAAAAGGAAAATAGTTCTCAATTACTTTGATTTACAGTGTTTGGCTAATTTCATTGATCTGTTGGGTATATAAAGCAATAAATACATATTATTTGGTAAGAACAAAATATGTTTCATTGTTATCTCTACATTTTTCTTAGTTAAATGAGCATGCGCGCGCACACACACACACACACACACACACACACACACACACAACACACACACAAAAAAAACAAATTAAGGTAGTAAGAAGTGCTAAAACGGAAATTATTTGATGATGAATCACTCCTGCAATCCCAATACTCAAAAGGCTAAGAAATGAGAATTGTCACATGTTAGATACAAATTAACATGAATGACATTCAGTTGAAAGAAAGGGGACAAGATGGGAGCCGGTATTCAAGTGTTTTTTTAAGAAATATACTTTTTATTAATACTTTGATAATTTCATAGAGTATATTTTGATCATATTTACCTACAATTATCCCCCCTTTTCATCTCCCCACTTTCTATTTAATACCTATATAATCTTTCACCAATTTCAATTCCAGACTCTGCTGTCTGTATTCTCTGGGTGTGGGACCATCTACTGGAGTGCAGTCAACCTACGAGGAACCATACTCCTTAAACGAAAACTGACTATCCCTCCAGTGGAGTCTGTGAACTCCCCATAGTGCTCATCCTATTGAAAAGTAATCTGCCGTCTGCTAGACAGAAAAGTAACCAAATGTCTTACCTGTCTGTGAAGCCTGGGAACTGCAGTAAGGACAGGAATGGCAAGATACGCTCTGTGTGTACAACAGTGGTACAAAAGTTACAGGGTTAACCAACTGCTCTCTGTTTGTAATTAAGACATGCTCTGTGGAAGCAAGCTTGGGCTGAAACTCTGGCATAGAGCCAATGCTTGCAGAGCTCATAGGCCCCAGGGATGAACCTATTACAATTATTTTGCTCAATGGACATAGCAACAAATTTTCTTTAAATTCTTACCTCTATTTTCAAAGATGAATGTGTTTTTTAAACATCAGAGAATTTCTCTGCCCAGTTGATGATTGTTAACACAGACACTCACTACTGAACAAAATTCAGGGAATAAGTAGCTGTGAAGGGCTCTTTAAGTGCTTTTAGGTGTCAAAAGTTTTAATCATTGACACTGTAATTCTCATATATTCTTTATTCTCATATATTTCTGCTGTCAGCTTAATGATGAAATAACCAAGACTCAAGGCTAATATAAATAGGAATGTACTGTCAATTCAAAATTTTAAGGATTCTTGTTTTAAAATTTGTCTCACAAATAGCTTTCAAGTAAGTTTCTTTGCTTTAGTAGATAGTACTAGTAATAAAGCCAAAATTTATTAGAGAAGGAAATTAGACATCAGTTATAAACATTACAATGAGTTATTAATCAACTAAGAAATGTTATAATATTTATTAAAAATCCATTTCTTCTTTAAACCTACAAGAATAAAAAATTTCACTCATTCATTGACAGGTATATATAGGTCAAACAATGACCTAAAATCTGGGGAATATATTACATCCCTCATAGTACTGTCACATTTGACAAAGAATGTCTACTTAAATTTGAATTTTTGGAAAAAATATACTTGTTTTCTGAGACCTTCTAATGCATGCTTCACTCTTCAAGTTCACTATGTGGCTGAGGATGACTTTGGAAGTATAATTCTGCTACCTCCAAGTGATTACTGAAATCACAGGCATACATATCCAGACTCAGCTTTATGTGTTTTGGGAATCTAAGCAAGCACTCCACCATCAGAGTTACTTTTGCAGACTGATATGCTTTTTTATTTTTCTCTGCAAGTGATCCATGTAATAATTGGGTATCTTTTATAATATATTTTTATATAATTTTTTATTTCGATAAAATTGTTTATTATGTGAAGTTCAAATTTAGCTTGCCATGTTTGTCTTGAAATTTTACCCAAATAACATAAAATAAAATAATTTAAAAATTAAAATAATGAACTAAAAGAAATTTTGAATGATGAAGATGGATTATGGAAGTGAAAATAGTTCTAGTGCAAGGTAAATATAAACAATAAAACTATGAAAAAAGGATAGAAAATAGAGAGAAAAATAGAAAAAGTGTCAGAGTCAGATACGGCAAGGATAAGGCCTGATGTTTTAAGATAAATATAGAGAGGAGAGTTGTGGCCTGACTTCAGGTTTGTAGGGATGTGGAAGGCAGTCCCTGAGACTGTCTTCACTCATTCATGTGCTCTCATATTCGTACCATAATATTAAAGTCAATGATTCAATTTTTAGCGTGAGAGAAATCCATTTCCAAGGTTAGGTTACAAAATCTGTGACTTCCATTTCAGTTACTCCAGATTCTTTTTTCCAATTATCAATCACAAAATGAAAACTAGTGGATGGCATCTCTGTTTAAAGTGTTGAGGGCATTTGAAGCTTAACACAGCCCATCAATAAACTTGGAAGGGAGCTATTTCCCTTCAAGCCTTGCTATGACAGCATTGCTGGCTAAAACAGTGACAGTAACCAGCAACCCTAAGCAAGCCTCCTGACCACAGAAACTCTCAGTACTATTGTAGGGGGTAGCCATTCCAGCTTTGATCTGGAAGTTCCAAACCCCATTGAGGCTTCAGTAACTGTCATGCCTACAAGGCGGGGCCAAGAGAGGACCCTGAAGACCCAAGGTCCAGATGCGCCATCTCTCTTAGTTCCTGGACCCTGGATGCTGGAGGTAGACCGAGCAGAGTTCTCTAGAGAACACTGCCGGACTGTGCTACACCTTTCTCAGACCCTGTAACCTATCCCTTTACTTGTAAGTTACCCCACAAAATAAACTTCCTTTTTAACTACATAGAGTGGCCTTAATAATTTCACCAATATCTGGCACCCAATGTGGGGTGCCATTTGTAACTAGCATTTTTCTCTCCATGTCCCGCCAAGCCCCGGCAGTCCCGTAGTCCACTTATAAAATAAACATGCAGATGCTTATATTATTTAAACTGCTCGGCCATTAGCTCAGGCCTACCATTGTCTAGCTCTTACTCTTATACTCAGCCCATTTCTGTTCATCTATATGTCGCCATGTGTTCTGTGGCTTTACCTACTGCCTTTACATGATGCTCCCTGGATGGCAGGCTGGCATCTCCTTCTCTCCGCCTTCCTGTTCTCTCAATTCTCCTCTCTGCTAGTCCTGCCTATACTTCCTGCCTGGCTACTGGCCATCAGTGTTTTATTTATCAATCAATCATCCACAGCATACTATAGTCATATTGTGTTTAGTTAATTCATTACATTTAGCTGATTAACTGCTGCGGAAGTAATAGACATTTTCCTGAGAGGCATGAGAAACCCCTTAAGGATTTTCAAGCACATACTAACCCACATTGGTTTGAGAAATTTACTTGTCCTGTGGAAAACTGAGAAGGAGGGGTTACTTCAGGGATGGGCAGAGATAAAGACTAGAAAGAATGTGCTCACAATAGCCAAGGTGAAAGTGAACTTGAACTATGAAAAGATGGTTGCAAAATTTTAAAATATGCAAAAATAAAGCTATGACATATTTAAAAGCTAAAATCATTGGGCCTGGAAATGAAAAACCCATGAAGGAGTCCAGGAAAATTTTTATTTTGTCCAATTCAAAAAATGGTGGCCTTTACTAAGATAAAGGACCACAGAAAAGCAGCAGTTATACTGTGACATTGTACTCCCTGTCCATGCCAGCAGCTGAAGGAATTGTATCCTCAGAGAACTGAGAATTGAGAATGACTCCAGGGTTACAAGAAATTAATTCAAATACACATTGCAGCCTTACAACTTATATTCTGAAGATCTGGTCTTTCTAGTTAGAGGACCTTTTAAATATTAGCAAAATTATTCAATGTATAAGGTAAAAGGAAAGATACTAACTTAAATCTCCAAAGACTTTTATTTTCTTAAATGAGACCTTAAAATGATTTTCCACTTGGTTTACTAATATCAGCTGTTTAAGTAGCTTCTAGTCTGTTCTCTCTGAAATTTAGTGTGACAGGTAAAGTATGCACAATGTCCCTTGGATAGACATGTGCTCTTATAAAATCTAACTTTTTTTTCTCTTAAAATAACTGAAATTAAAACTCTTTAAGAAATAATAAAATATAGATCTAACTATAGGTTCATGATTAGGGGTGGTAACTCAACAATAAAAGTAAATATTGATTTACCCTCCTTATGACTGAAAAAGAAATAATTAGACTTGGGAGATTTGAGTGACAATAACTTCCATAGGCTCATATATTTGAATGTTTGGTCACTAGTTGGTGAAATATTTAGGAAGCATTGGGAGGTATAACCGTGTTGAATAAAGCAGTAGGGGTTGGTTTTCAGATTCAAAAGCTTACCCATGGCCCAATATCCCTCTTTCTCTGCCTCCTTCTTGGAATTCAGATGCAAGCTCTCAACTACTTCACCAGTGTCATGCCTGCCTGCCTGCTGCCCTGTTCCCTGCCATGATGGTCATGGTCCAGCTCTCTGAAACTGTAAGCAACTGCCCAGTTAAATACTTCCTTTTATAATCTGCCTTGGTCATGGTTTCTCTTCACAACAATAAAATAATAATAAGACAAGGCTAGACATCTTTTTAGCAAGTATTTTAGTGACGACAAAGCTAAAGTTCAAAGTCTGAGGATAAATTTTTCTATAAACAAAATTTATTTATAAAGCATCTGATTTTGATTTTATAACATGATACCATCATTTTTCCTAGGAGATTGCCCTAATTAGTTGTGTTGCTTAGTTTTATCTGACATTATTTTTCAGTAGGCAAAGAGAATAAAATTGTATTGTATACATTATGCTGGTCATATCCACTATTGCAGCATAGGGAAGGGTTAGCTCCACTCAAACTATAAGGTCAATGGAAGAGAATAATGGATAAAATGCACATCAGATACCAAGCATCAACGCCTGACTTAGCAACACATTTATAAACATTAACATTTACCAGAGCATTCATAACAATATATCATATATCTTAGTGTCAATATGAAATTCATTGGAATATTTACTGGAACTCTTATCAGACTATTCTAAACGCTTCTGAAAAATAAAGAGTCTTCAGTGGAACACTATCTAATCCAAGTCCCAAAGAGTCAGTTTATTGGTATGTTATATGTCACATTTCTATTGAGATAAACAGCATATATTAAGGAAATATTTATTTTTGCTTGGGTTTTAGAGAGTACAGTCTATGGTCACTTGGTCACACTGCTTTAATTCCATGGTGGCACATATACCATGAGGTAATAGGTGAGCAAATAAGCTGCTTATCTGATGGTGACCAAGAAGCAAGAGACAGAGGAGGCTGAAATCCTAATATTTCCTACAAGAGAATGCCCTCAATGACCTAAACCACTTTGACTGTCTGTATTACTTGCAGCTTTCACCAACTCCCAGTAGTTTCATGGATTAGAGAACATACCTTTGGAACATGGAATTTTGTGTGACATTTCAAATTCAAATAATAACAGAAAAATTTACCAAGCACATCAGTGGTTACAATAACCTCCATTACATCTTAAGAATGGCATTCCTGAGACCTATGTCAGCACACAGAGTTGTCTGGTGTGAAGAGCTAGTTCCACTATATGTATATATGTGTGTGCATGTATGTATATCTATACACACACACACATATACACATACATATATACATATACATATATATATATATATCTCAAGTAAACTGAGCATCAGGTGAAGCCACATGTTTTTACCATGTCAAGAATTTAAGGCCAATTATAACAATTCTGTATACAACAGTTTTGCTTTTTAATGAAACATTTATTGAGTAACACCTCTTTGTGAAGAATATTGTTGAGTGAAGTGACTATGCAAATTGAACTAAATTCATTTGCCACAATGAGCTTATAGACCAAGGAAAACACAAAGAAGCAACTATGTGCACAATTATAACACAAGTAACACAAGGGTGCATTCTGTGTAGCAGGTACTAATGGCCACTGTAAGAAAAGGAGCAGCTGCAAAGTTACCATTCAAATTGTGGTACAATAATTCTAAAAAAATTCTAGATATGCCAAAACATCCCCCAGAAATTATCTATTCCTGAGGATAGGGAAATTTAAAACAGCATCTCAGATTTAAAGCATGAAATTGTAAGTGGTTATGATTACAAGTTCAATGCATTCATTGGACTAACTGTTAAGCTCTATAATGCAAATTAACTTTAATATCTGGGCTGCAACTGGCATTGGAGGGTTAGCCAGAAGAGTAGCTTGGTAGTCATGAAAGGAGCTACTCCATATTTACCCTTCATTCAGAGAGAGCTCAAGTGGAGTCAGAACAGACTTCTTCCTTTATCAGTCTTCCTCTGTCTATCTACTCTTATTTCCACTTCTGTTTATCGAGTGGGAGTGAACCCTCCACTCTGCATCACTTACTTACAACAGGGTGTCCTTCTACATGATCTGATTTCTTGCATATCAAGCAGGCAGGTGAGCAGAGGTATAAATCAAATTTCCTCACTCAGGTAGGGGCTTTCAACCTCTTTGGCTAAAGTGCATCTTGCATTTCCCCATCATGTGTGAGGCTTTCTGTCACCCACATTGGATTCTCACATTTGTTTGTTCATTCATTCATTTTTTTCCATAAATCTTTTTTGATAGTTCCTTTGTATAATAAACATTGTCATATTTGATGCTTACTAAGACAGTGAACAACACAAGAGAGGTGCCTACAACCATAGAGCTTAGATTTACCTGAGAAACATGATTTCTGTAACTTCTCTAAGTTAGAAGTTCCTTAGGGGTATAGATGTTGCAAGTACTAATCCAAAAAAAAAAATGAATGAACATTTTTTCAGTGATTAAAAATATTTGTGTTTTTGTTTGTTTTGTTCATTCACTTGATTTAAAGATGAGGAACCTAGCCCTCCTCTACACAGTTCAAGTCTGTTACTATGAAAAGAGAGAACAAACAGAAATGCGTGCAGCCTGTTTTCCAGGTAGCCTCCCTGGAGTTGTGAGTAGCAGTCCAGTCATCTTTGTTTTACATCTAGTATTCTCCTATAAGTGGGTACATACCATGTTTGTCTTTCTGAGTCTGGGTTACCTCACTCAGGATGATTTTTTCTAGATCCATCCATTTGCCTGCAAACCTCATGATGTCATTGTTTTTCTCTGCTGAGTAGAATTCCATTGTGTATATGTACCACATTTTATTTATCCATTCTTCAGTTGAAGGGCATCTAGGTTGTTTCCAGGTTCTGGCTATTACAAATAATGCTGATATGAACATAGCTGAGCAAGTGCCCTTGTGGTATGATTGAGCATTCCTTGGGCATATGCCCAAGAGTGGTATAGCTGTATCTTGGGGGAGATTGATTCCCAATTTTCTAAGAAAGCGCCATATTGATTTCCAAAGTAGTTGTACAAGCTTGCATTCTCACCAGCAGTGGAGGAGAGTTCCCCTAGCTCCACATCCTCTCCAGCATAAGCTGTCTTCAGTGTTTTTTCATCTTAGCCATTCTGATAGGTGTAAGGTGGTATCTCACAGTTGTTTTGATTTGCATTTCCCTGATGATTAGGGATGTTGAGCAATTCCTTAAATGTCTTTCAGCCATTTGAGTTTCCTCTGCTGAGAATTCTCTGTTTAGTTCTATAGCCCATTTCTTAACTGGACTGTTGGGCATTGTGATGTCTAATTTCTTGAGTTCCTTATATATTCTGGATATCAGTCCTCTGTCAGATGTGGGGTTGGTGAAGAACTTTTCCCATTCTGTAGGCTGTCGCTTTCCCTTGTTGACGGTATCCTTTGCTCTACAAAAGCTTTTCAGTTTCAAGAGGTCCCATTGATTGATTGTTTCTCTCAGTGTCTGTGCTACTGGTGTTATATTTAGGAAGTGATCTCCTATGCCAATGCATTCAAGACTACTTCCTACTTTCTCTTCTAGCAGGTTCAGAATAGCTGGATTTATGTTGAGGTCTTTGATCCACTTGGATTCGCCCAATGACAGAGAAATGGATGAACAACATGGACGTGAGTGGAGGTAATGAAGGGCAAGGGTCGAGGGAAAGAGAGCTTAGGGGAGTGGGAGATCCTATCTGGATCAAGAACAGAGAGGGAGAACAAGGAATAAGAGACCATGATAAATGAAGACCACATGAGAATAGGAAGAAGCAAAGTGCTAGAGAGGCCCACAGAAATCCACAAAGATAACCCCAAAATAGACTACTGGCAATGGTCAAGAGACAGCCTGAACTGACCTACTCTGGTGATAGGATGGCCAAACACCCTAGTTGTGCTAGAAACCCCAACCAATGACTGAGGGAACCGGATGCAGGGATCCAGGGCCAGGCCCCAGGTGGAGCTCCAGGAGTCCAATTGGCAAGAAAGAAGAGGGTTTGTATGGGAGACAGTTGTTGAGACCAAAGTTGGATGAAGCACGGGGACAAATAGCCAAACAAATGGAAACACATGAACTATGAACCAATAGCTGAGGAGCCCCCAACTGGATCATGTCCTCTGGGTAAGTGAGTCAGTTGATTGGCTTGATCTGTTTGGGAGGCATCCAGGCGGTGGAACCAGGTCCTCTACTCAGTGCATGAGTTGGCTGTTTGAAACCTGGGGCCTATTCAGGGACACTTGGCTCAGCCTGGGAGGAGGGGACTGGACCTGCCTGGACTGAATCTGTCAGGTTGAACTCAATCCCCAGGGGAATCTTTGCCCTGGAGGAGATGGGAATGGGGGGTGGGCTGGGGAGAAGGTTGGGGGGCGTGAGGGGGGAGATTAATATATCTCATACAGCTCAAAACTTGTTCCCTATCCATCCATTTACTTACTACTCCACCTTTCAGGTAGAATGTTGCTTACTGTTCTGTGTTTTCAGTCATTAATGTTCTACGCATTGGTGTTAATAAGTTAAGAACTTTATTGTTATTTTTCTGATACATTTGTTTATACTCACACACATAAACACATGCACATTTTTCCAGATTTTTCTACTGACCTACTTTTATATTTTTACATTCTTACAAAAATTCCTAACATGCCATAGTACCTTGACATGGATCATTTGTTGACCTAACTTTACTAACACATTTCTATATTTAATAGATTCTATAAATTAGCACTCCTGACAATATAAAATTAAGTTCTTCTACATATATTTTTAAAGTTTCTATGAAAAATGACCACAGAGTGGCTATGTTAAAGCAATACAAAACTGTACCTTCCTAATTTTTTAAACTAAAGGTCTTAAACAAAGGGGTCCTCAGAGCTCAGTTCCCACTCAAGGCTCTGGGGAAGAATCTTCCTAGCCTTGACTTCTCAAAAACCTGGTGCCTACTCTAAAGTGACTGTTTTTTCCTGGCTTATAACTTCATCACCCAAGTCATTAATTATTATATGTCTCTATTTATTTGTATGTGTTCATGTCATCTCCTTCTTTGTAAAGGACAACAGACATTGGACATCTATCTATCATCTATCTATCTATCTATCTATCTATCTATCTATCTATCTATCTATCATCTATCTATCTATCTATAGATAATATATATAATATATATGAAATATATATAATCACCATCTTTTTAGCTTGAACTGCAAAGAAAGTAAAAACTACATGTGCTATGTCTAGGATTTGAGTATATATTGTGTGGATATATAGAACCCACTCCAGTTGCATAGTGAATATGAAATATATGGAAATTTTTATTCTTCAATGGAGTTAGTTTAGTTCTTGTTGGTAAGTAACTGAGTTCCTAGAGTTTGAATGTGGTTTCTGAAGCCTCTCTTGACAAGTAAATATATACTTTGTTCTCCCTGGATTTTCCAGTTAACACTGGATCACACTACATTGTCTAGATCCCTCCCCCTTTGTTTAGTTTTAGCAGATTTTTTTTTGGTTTGTTGAGACAAGGTTTCTCTGTGTAGCTTTGCACCTTTCCTGGAACTCACTTTGTAGACTAGGCTGGCCTCGAACTCACAGAGATCCGCTGCCTGCCTCTGCCTCCCGAGTGCATGTGCCACCACCACCCAGCTAGTTTTAGCAGATCTTATTATCACATATTTTTTTACGACCACTCTAAAATGACAAATTTCCTTTATTTTTTATGTGATCTGACTGTACATTTCTAAGCATTTTGTGTGGTCTGGGTGTAACCGTCTAAGAATTTTGTGTGGTCTGGGTGTAACCTTCTAAGCATTTTGTGTGATCTGGGTGTACCATTCTAACCAGTTTGTGTGGTATGAATATACTCTTCTAAACACTTTGTGTGGTCAGGGTGTACCCTTCTAAACACTTTGTGTGGCCTAGGTGTACTGTTCTAGACATTTTATGTGGTCTGGGTGTATCATTCTAACCACTTTGTGTGGTCTGAGTGTAACGTTCTAAGAACTTTATGTGATCTGAGTGTAACCTTCTAATCACTTTGTGAGGTCTGAGTATATTCTTCTAACTACTTTTGTGGTCTGGGTATACTCTTCTAAAAACTTTGTTTGGTCTGGGTGTACTCTTCTAAACATTTTGTGTGGTCTGGGTGTACCCTTCTAAACATTTTATGTGGTCTGGGTGTACCCATCTAAGCAATTTGTCTTATATATCTTAGGAAATTATGTACTTCCAGAAGGGAAACTGAATGTCATATCCACTTCTCTACTTCTCTGTCTAGAATTTTGAACACACAAGTTTGCTGTTGCATGATGTCCTCAAATACATAATGTTATCTCTTTAACCTCATGAGATTGTCAGAAACACTGGTGGCTTATCTTTACCATTAATTAGTAACCTGACCTTTTCCCATTTGACCAAGATGGTTCTGTATGAATAAGATAAGAAGCAATGGATTTTCTTTGAGCTATAAATTTGAAATTAGATTGGTTTGTTGTTTGTCAGTACTAAATTCTGAGATCATTTTTTTTACAAAGTGGAGGAAAAAATGTAAGAGAGGAGTTGACAATGTTAATGAAGTTGGCATCTATTATCAGTTTCTTCCATTTCTTTATTTTACCTTAAAATATAGTAAAATAAGTACTTCGTCTCATAGCATCCCTTCCAACAAGCACTCTTTAATCATGAGCCTATTCTATGAAGTATACATGGAAGTTTATTACAAATCAACGATCTATTAAATTTGTAGATAAGCAAATGCAAATAAGTACAATGTTTTTATGTGTGGAAACAACTTTCACTCCTTAAAATTTCATCCTTGTTGTACTTGGAGCATGCATATCAACAACATAACTCATATTTCCATTCACTGAGACATACAGTAATGGGAATTTACATATTGTGCATGTGAAACAGGCAAGATGGAGCAGGGAAATGGCAAGACCAGCCCTGAACTCCTCTCTTTTAACTTTCTGAAAGGTCACTCAAGTTGCTACTTCTTTCAGACTCTTTTGCTTAGACCATGTTCTAGACACAAATTCATTCCCAAATAATTAAAATGTAAGTGTTTATAAAAACTAGAACAGTGACAATTCTGATCCATCATGGTACAGCCTTTTTTATACCACTGACATAAAATCACAAAGTATATATATTCTGTGCCATAGGTGGTCATTGTAGAAAGTATATTAGTATGTATTGAATCATTGCAATGAATAATTCACAAATGTACTTCAAATATTTAGACAATCTATTTTTCTTTCCAAGATAGAAGTCATTTGATTTGGTAACATGTGGAGTAGCCTAATAAAATTGTTTAGCCGTTGGTAAAATGTTACATTAAAAATCATATTCTGACAAAGTTCCTTGTGTGTTCTACAGTATAGAAACCCATTGTTTCAAAAACTTAATATATAATTCTCTGACATAAGACAGTTATGATGTAGCAACCTCATTTACTTCATGAAATCATAACATTCAATCTTATAAGTTAAATCCCTTTAGGCATTATAAACTATTACAAATCAGGAAGAAGAAATCAATTTTCTAAGATTGAAATCAGAAGCTCATTAAAATATTCATTATGCATGTGAGATATACTTGTGGCCAACAAGAATAACAGAATATTTTGGGGTATAAAACTTTTGGCCATGGAAATGAATTGGTAAGTGAGAAAGTATCTCAGTAACAAAAATCTATTTTGTATAACATGCTAGTAAGAAAAACACTTTCATATCAAACTCTTCCTCAAATTTTTAGCTTAATTTTCTTTCATGAAACATTACATCGATAATGCATTGAATAATAAAATTATTTATCATCCATCTATGCGTATGTAATTTATAGAAAATTTACTAAAATAAGCTTAATATTTATTCTCAGTTATATTTACATATGCATAATTATGTTTGTGTATATAGGACTTAAGAAAAAATTCAATCATATTCTCTGGACCAGAAAAAAACATTTCTTGAATAATTCTGACTTTTTTGATTATATTAGTATGAGGAGTTGAATGTGCACAAGGTAATAATAATTTCTTCTATTAGACATTCTTCATAAAAATCACTGCTGAATCTTGGCCACAACATCCTTAAGATGTGAAAAAAATTATCTGTCCCTTGGTTCAACACAAACATCTAGTATAAACTCATTAAAGTTGCTTAGGGAAGCATTTCCCTTTATCACAATTGTTTTTCTTTTTTATATGAATCATAACTGTAGTTATCAGTCAAGTTTCAAAAAGAGAAGCAAAAATATTAGTAGAAGAAAGAGAGGTAGAGAAGAGAGAGAAGCTAAAATAAATTTAGATACTGTCCAGGCAAGACCAAAGTTATAGTGAATTACATAGAAAGAGAGGATCCGAACAGACTGGGCCCTTTAAGACTGACCCAGATATTACCCAGAGGCCCTACTCAATCTCATTCCTTCCTCGAGAAAGCCCACAGCCAAGAACTAATAATTTCCTTGAATGTAATTATCAAGATGAGGCAAAATTAATATGTTTGTAATATCAATTTTATGTTATCTATGTTATTCATAAAATATAAAAATCTAAGAGGGGAAAATGTGCTCAGAGTCTCACAGTTAGGAAAATAGTTGTGCAGATTAAGGAGAAATGATTTCCAAGAAGCACAATTTAGGAACCATTATGGTTGTTATAGGTGTGTTTTTTTTTTCTTAATGTGTTGCTCCCTCCCATTTATAAATGTGAAAGTTGTTTGCCTATTCAAGCAGTATAGATGTTTTTATTAGATATATCATGTATTTTTTTCATAGCACATGTATAAAAGGATAGACAACAACAAGGTAGCAACATACAGCACTTAATGGGTCACTATTCATAAAAGGCATGGGCTAAACATACACACCACCTGAGTATAAAATAAGTGCAAGATTCTTTTGTCTTCTAGCACATCTCTGCCTTCATCTCTCAATCCCACACTTGTTTCAGCAAAACAAGGGTTAGAGAGTTTTTGAGCTCTACTCTTCTATTTTCCATATTCACAAGAGCTAGCAGAAGCAGATGGTGATATTTTTCCTTTAGAAAGAAATAAAATGCATAAAATTTCAGTCTATGCTGCTAATTTTTCAGGTATATGAGCCTTGGTTGACAGTATTCAATGTTATTATTATATATCCAGGTCTCTGATTCACCATTACAGCAAGCAATGAAGATTCAGCCTTAAACATTACTTTCATCTTGGTTTGATAAAATGCATTACACAAAGAGAGTCCAAGAAATAGATATGCTAATTCTTAAATAAGACTTTTAGCCCAGGATTCATCCCTTTTACATTCTGTTTTGCTTTTGAATGCTATGTTCAATTTTACTATTAGCACAAAATACTACCAATATACACTTATTGCATCAATGATAGAATGTGAAAATAATC
>CABHPR010146077.1:0-36787 GCA_902168415.1 Peromyscus melanophrys
TGAGTTCAACAAGTTAGTCATTACTGGTCATCCAGGACATAGGACTTACCTGCAAATTCACTAGGGTACAATAGGCACCAGTATCACATAACCTGCCCCCAAAGAGCTACATAGTTCACCGAGGTTACAGAAATAGAAGTAGATGACGTCAGTGGAGTATGAGAAATATGAGTCAGAATCTGAGGGGAGTAAAGGCTTTAAAAAGTTAAAAAGGACAGCAATTTCCACCTATGAAGGAGTGATGGATCTCACGCCAGCCCTCCTGATATGAACAACTACAAAATGCACAAAAGATACAGGATATCTGCTTTCAGCTGTTGCAAAGCATGGCCGAAGATTCCAATGCCCTAGGAAAAGGGAGTAAGTAGGGCAAGCGATGCCATCACCGGGTCTCTGCCTGGAATACTTTACGACCGGGATCTGGGAAGGATGAAGCATGATGATCATGCCACTGAAAAAGCAGAGAACGGAGTTGTTTGTTGAAGAAGCCCCACTGTTGGAGTCTGCATCTGGAGTCAATATCCATTGCAGGATTTAGGTAGAGGTGGTAGAAGGGTGATCCGGCAGAGGGGGAGGGGGAGGGGGGAGGGGGAGAGAGAAAAAGAGAGGCGGGGGGGGGGGGGTAGATTGTTTAGCCAACCTTGTGGGAAGGTTATGTTGCTGGGGTGGCCCTGAACAGTTGCTCCCCACTGAAGCAAAGGTGCGCTCTTCCCTGGAGAGTGATTCTTAGGGGTCCAGCAGAGTTCCCATTGGCGCTGGAGAAATGAGTATCTAACCTGAAAGCGGGGAGAGAAACTGGCTGACCCACAGCGGCTTCTCTGGGCCTCTCTGTGTGCTACTTGGACTCACCTGTTTCCACTAAGTCCTGGGGATGGTGCCCTTGGGATTCTGGGTAGACTCCAAAGATATTTAGTGGTAGAAATTAAAGCTTCCACTGCTGAAGCTGGTCTGTAGGCTGCAACTAACACTCATTTTCTTTCTTTCCTACAATTTCTAGATTCTTCTCCTCCTTGAGAACTATCTCTGTTGATCTAGGTCAGTGGTTCTCAACCTGTGGGTCATGACCCCTTCAGGAGGGTCGAATGACCCTTTCACAGGGGTCACCTAAGACCATCAGAAAATACAGATATTTGCATTACTATTCATGGCCGTAGCAAAATTAACAGTTCTCAAGTAGCGAAAAATAATTTTGTGGTTGGGGGTCTTTTATGGTTGGGGGTCACTACAACATGAGGAGCTGTGTTAAAGGGTCGCAGCATTAGGAAGGTTGAGACCACTGGTCTCAGTGGTCTAGATGGCCTACATGATGCTCTCACTTATCCTCATTCTTGAAGGGCTTGAAACTTTTGGTCATCTTGCCCTTCTCTGGTCAAGGTCCTTTGCCTGAGTCAGAAAGCTGCCACTTTAACTTTTCTTTCCCACTTAATAAAGGATCTCTCTGTGAAAATGGGTGTCAGGGTGTGGTTTGTGCCTAATCTAGGGTCTGGGAGGGAGCCCCCACTGTGCTGGAATCCCCTTCAGTGATCCTCCTGCCTCTGCCTCCTGAGTACTGGGATTACAGGTGTATGCTACTATGCCAGCATTAAAAAGTTTGTATCGCCGGGCGGTGGTGGCGCATGCCTTTAATCCCAGTACTTGGGAGGCAAAGCCAGGTTCGAGGCCAGCCTGGGCTACAGAGTGAGTTCCAGGAAAGGCACAAAGCTGCACAGAGAAACCCTGTCTCAAAAAAATAAAAACAAGGGCTGGAGAGATGGCTCAGGGGTTAGGAGCACTGGCTGCTCTTCCAGAGGACCTGGGTTCATTCAATTCCCAGCACCAACATGGCAGCTCACAACTGTCTGTAACTCCCGTTCCAGGAGATCTGACACATTCACACAAATGCACATAAAAATAAGATTAAATTTTAAAAAAGAATAAGTTTAAAAGAAAAAACAAAAAAAGCTTATATCTTACATTCAACTTTTAATCTCAAAACAAATATATTTCCTCTTGTTCACATTTTACTTTATGTACTCTAGTAATATTTTATAGTACTTTTCATATAGATTTGATATATATATATATATTTTTTGGTTTTTCGAGACAGAGTTTCTCTGTGTAGCTTCGCGCCTTTCCTGGAACTCACTTGGTAGCCCAGGCTGGCCTCGAACTCACAGAGATCCGCCTGCCTCTGCCTCCCGAGTGCTGGGATTAAAGGCATGCGCCACCAACGCCCGGCCTAGATTTGGTAATTTTAATAAGTCTATTCTTAAACACGTGCCGCTTTTTTAAATGTGTATGGCGTTTTGCCTGCACGTATGCGTGTGCACCGCTTGCATGTCTAGCGGCTGTGGAGGCCTGAAGAGGGCAGCAGGTCCCCTGGAACTGGAGTTACAGATGGTTGTGAGCTCCCATGTGGGTGCTGGGAATCAAGTCCAGGTCCTCTGGAAGAGCCTTCTGAATCATCTCTCCAGCTCCAGTGGATAAGAATAAGATATTCCTCCTTTCTGGTCATTTATAATGTAATACAGAGGGCAGGAACTTTTTTTTTGCAAATGGACAGTCTACATGCCCACCTCAGCCATGTAAAATACTGCAAATTTCATACTATATTATACATTTCAATATTTGGAGATTTCTCTGTATATAGTTAGGGTTGTCACTACAGATGATAGGCAAGCGCTTTCTGTTAATTTGGCTTCCACAGGAAAAAATACCAAAAAAGTGTTCGCCAGTGGCTTAGTTTATGCATTAAACAACTATCTATTGCCAGGTGGTGGTGGCACACGCCTTTAGTCTCAGCACTCAGGAGGAAGAGGCAGGCAGATCTCTGAGTTCAAGGCCAGCCTGGTCTACAGAGTGAGTTCCAGGACAGCTAGGGCTACACAGAGAAACCCTGTCTCGAAAAACAAACAAACAAACAAATAATTTTATAGCAGTAAAATTTTTCAGAAGAGAATATACAGCCATCATCTTGATCTTCTCAAATCTGAAGTTCACATGTACATTATTGTATTCAGTCAAGGAAATTCCAAACTGAGAAAGTGGAATATGGGAGAGGCTTATTTAAAATTTCCTCCTTGGTCTGGAGACGTAGCTGAGTGACTGAGCATTTGCCTAACATGCATGAAGCATCAGGCTCTACACAAATAAATAACTAGATACAAAAATAAACACACACACATATATAATAAATAAAACCCTCTTTGGAAGATCTACAGATTAAGTTAGCAAAATATGAGCTAAAAATATTTCCCAAACACACAAATAAGCCACCATGAGTTTAAGAGAAGAAAAATAATTTCCCTCTTTTAAAAACAGCCACTTACTCAAGATCACATATGCTTCCCAGGAGCAGATCTCATCAAAGACCACTTAATAGACAGAAAAGCTGAGATGGGGTGTTGTTGGTGGAGACAACTCTTCAGGGCCAGCAAGCTTAAGAGGCTCTTTCTGGGTCAACTGAAACTTTTGATGTAGCAGCAATACAATTCACCTTCTTCTGGGCAATCCCACTTCCAGAACCCCCAGCCGCTGGCCCCGAGCCCAAGTTCATCTCCAGTAAACTCACTGTATGCAGCTCTTAAGATTCTATACCCAAGGAACCTAGGACAGCTGGTGTCGCATATTAAGAAAGCAGTCTTTAAAACTGGATTTGAGTAATATTGTTTGGGAATGATGTGCCATCTTCCCTAATGGAACAGATGACCATTACACAGGTCTGTCTCTAGTAACGAGAATTCATGGGCCTGGGAACCAAGAAGTAGTGCAAACAACCCTCCTGCCCACCAGCCCTGCTGCTGACATCCTTTCTTAACTACGATTTCTTGTCTCTGCATCTTTAAGCCCTGTTAACAAGATCATCTAGGAGATTCAATAGGGATTTCATTAAACTTTAGTTAATTAAACTATCTCATCAGCTACAGAAACTTGGAGAAGGCCCTGGTTCAATTTCCAACATCCACGTGGCCGCTCACAATCATTTGTAACTCTAGTTCAGGGATCTGAGGCCCTCTCCTGGCTTCCATGGGCACCAGGCATGCACAGACACATACAGGCAAAACATTTATACACTTGATGCATTTTAAAATATTTTAAACATTAAGCTATAGGTCCAGGCCAGCAATATGGGTCAGAGGGTAAAGTGTTGCCACTAAGACTGAGACCTGAATTTGATCTCTGGAGTCCAGGGAGAAAACCAACTCTCTTAAGTTGTTCTATGACCTATATGCTTGCAAGCACATGTGCGTGCATGCACACACACACACACACACACACACACACACACACACACACACACACGTGCATGCACAAAATAATATTAAAAAATTCAAGCCGTGATTAAGTCCTTCTGTGTTCCTTAGGCAAAGAGACTAGCAGACACAGAGGAATCACCATCCTTGGAAGATGGACTGACCTACTGATCAGGATAAGAACAAGGAAGAATGTGTTTAGAAGACAGGTGATCCTTTGTGAGGTATCTTGGCATTTCTTTATGAGATTTTGATTGTAAATTAAAAACGAAATCCACGACCATGTCTTCAAAACCAAACCCAACTAAATTAAAACAAGCAACAAAAGTCTGGGGGTCAAGTCCAAGATTGTGTCTCATTCTCTACCTGGTGTAGTTTTCCTGAATTGTGAAATGGAATGGAACAAAATGGGAGTATTAACTGTAAGAGGCAACGATAACTTTACTCTGGCTTTCAGGTGTTCACTCCAAATGGCAGCGCCGGCCTCTCAATCCAGTGCCATTCACTTTCAGACTACTGGGTCAGATGATAGTCTGCTGAAGCAGAAGATGGACTCAGTTTCCAGAAGTCCACCAAAGATGACTCCTGGTTTTAGAAACACTAACTTTTTCAGATAGAGTGAACAGATGTTTTAGGATATCTTTGAAGAAGTCCAGAAAAGTGTGTGGTAAATCCCTTTTCACCATTTGATTCAGATCTCAGCCTCTTTGTGAGGGATCCTCACTAACTCCCCACACCTTGGAAAGGGGATTTGGGCAGGAGCCTTCCACACTGGCCAGTTGTCTTTCCGTACGTCTTTCCGTTTCTTCCTCCTTCAGTGCTGAGATCTTTGTCTGTGTTCCACCTCCAGGAACTGACATCTTCCTCTGAATGTTTGCAATTGTTCCCATCAGCTACCTACCCCCAGGTGGCCCCATTTTTACAAACATTTCCAGGGAAATGACAGTTCCTCTTGCCCAGGGCACACTTGATGTCTCTTCTGGGCTTAGCTGTGATTCCTGGACCTTATACTGCTTTTTTATTGCTTGTCGGGGCTGGCAGAGATGCAGTCGTGTTACAGGCGGGTGGGAGTGTCTGGAAGTGTAGAAAGCCCCTGTGGGCGCTAAGACTCTGGACTACCATTTCACTCCATCACGGTTACTTAGTGCATAGCCCAGGGCCAGAGGCGTTTTGTACAGACGCCACTATTGGGAAAATTTCACCAGGCCTAACTGTTCTCCTCCTGAATGGCTCAAGGTCTTCCCCCCACTCTCACTCACATTCCCCATGTGACTTGCTCAGTGTGACAGAATTCCCATACCCGCATTGTCCCCTTCCAGGGCTTGTGGCAGCACGTTTGCTGTGTTTCTGAGCACGTGCCTCTCCCCATTCAGGAGTTTCTGCTCACCATCTTGGTTTCCCACATCCCTCACATGAGTTTCATTCATGCCGTGTTTCCTTTTTTCTTTCTTTCTTTCTTTTTTTTTTTTTTTGAGACAGTTTTTATTTTTTTATTTTTATTTTTTATGTGGCCCTAGCTGTCCTGGAATTTGCTCTGTAGACCAGGCTGGCCTCAAACTCAGAGATCTACCTGCCTCTGCCTCCCGAGGGCTGGAATCAAACCTATGGGCCACCACCGCCTGGCTCCATCCATGCTGTGTTATGAGATGGGATTCAACGGAGAAGAGTTTCTTTGACTCTGAAGACTTACAGATAATAACAAATTGGAAGACTTTCAGTTTTTAAGCCTTAGGTGGCTTGGTTAGGACGGAAACCTCAGGAAATGGAAGAAATCAGGTTTATAGATTGGGATAAGGATGAGCACAGGCAGGAAGCAGGGCAATGATTACTGATACCGTGAATCCAGCACTTGATGCCAACAAGTTACACAGATCACTCAGAACTAGTACCCGGGCCTTACTTGCTCAGGACAGATGACTTTATAGCTGACCGAGGACTATCCTCTGTGACTTGGGCCATCCTTTTCTGTCTGTGGTCAACTCTGGGGCTATGAGTAAGCTACTTTCAGAAGAACAATGTTATTATGAAATTAGCCTTGGATTGACACAATATCTTAATTAATGCCAATGTAGCCTGTAGTTACTCATGGGAGTGGTGACTGTGGTTGGGAGCTTGGCAATGGCTCATAGGATAGCTAGATATTTTCATACAAACTTTTCAAATTATCTATCTTCCTCCGTAGGAAGTCTTAGGATCCAAGTTGTATTTGATGTTCATGTTCTCTGTCTCCATGTTCCATCCCGTTTTCTGAGGCCCTCAGCTGTGAGCCACCATATCAAGGGGTTCTTCCTGGACTTTGCTCCATGGCTAGGTTGGCCAGACAAATGCCAAGTTTGATCGTAGGACACGGTACATCCCCTTTCCACATTCTGTATGCCTTTTGGAGTAAGAACTGAGTTGGCTGTGAACCCCGACTTTGTTTTCCGTTTGCCTCACTCGTATTGTCTCTGAAGCCCCCCTTGTTCCTAAATTAGGTTAGGGACATCCTGCTTCCTGGAACTGACCCTAAAAGAAATGAAGGTTTACCAGAGTTGAATGAGAAGCAGGATCATGTGTGGAACTGTGTGGACAGAGAACAATACTCAGCATTGATGAGATGTGGGAAGACGGGGAGGAAAGTTAGGGGGAAGTGATGGAAGGAAGCTGGCAGGCTCAGCATTTCCATTTTGGTATAAGCACTCCTTCATTGTCATCTTCCTAGATGTCAGACCTGGTGCCAGGCATCTGGAGGCTTCCTTCATAAATAAAAGCAGGTGGACTGAGTCGTGTCCACATTTCAAGATCCAGGAGCAGTCAAAATGATGGGCTTCGTTCCTTTGTTCCTGGTGTACATTTTGTTCCCTGCCGTTCAAGCCACACAACTCACCAAATGTGAGGTATACCAGGCCATGGAAGACATGGATGGCCATCAAGGCATTACGGCGCTTGAATGTGAGTTATTACTCTTCCTTTTGCTTCCTCTGGTTCCTCTCCTCTCTTCTTTCCTCTCTTCTCTTCTCTTCTCTTCTCTTCTCTTCTCTTCTCTTCTCTTCTCTTCTCTTCTCTTCTCTTCTCTTCTCTTCTCTTCTCTTCTCTTCTCTCTCTCTCTCTCTCTCTCTCTCTCTCTCTCTCTCTCTCTCTCCTTTCACTCTTCTTACTCCTGTTATCTCTCATTCAGTTTGCTTTCCCGTCCTTCTTTCTCCCATTGTCTGCCCCTTCTTACTTCATCATCTCGACACTCTGTCCTTCACTGCTGTTGGAGATCGGCTGGGAAGCCTTTGTCCGCTGCCGGGAAACCAGTTCCTCAATTATGCTGCTCCTACACATCTTTGTGAAACACCTTTCTTCTATCTCCCTCAGGGACCTGCATTATATTTCATAGCAGTGGTCTCAACACAGAAGCTACAGTCAAAAACAATGGCAGCACAGAGTACGGACTCTTCCAGATCAGTAACAAACACTGGTGTAAGAGTAGAGAGGTCCCCGAGTCAGAGAACATCTGCGGCACTTCCTGTGACTGTGAGTAGCCTCTTTCACCCTGCTCTCCTGCTTCTCCATAGCCTTCCTCAGAGGCAGTCTCCTCTTTGGGACCCAGTCCATCTCAGGAGTCACTGCTCTGAGAACTGTGTGACACAGTGATGATGCTCAGTAAGAACCTGGTCCCTGGTCGTCATCTCCACATGCCCAGAGAGTCCTCCCCAGAAGTTCAGAGAGAGTTAATCTGTTTGTGAATCTTGAAGTCTGCGTTTTCAGGGTGTGATGAAGCTGATGGCTTCTCAGAGATGTCCTGGGGAAGGGAAGGACGTCCCTACCTAAGGGAGGCATTACTAGATTGGCCTTTTCACATAGAAAGTCACTGGGCCAAGGCTTCCGCTCAGAACCAGGCCCCCTGGACCCAGGGACTAGCGGAACCCCTCACCTCTCTGAGCCACACTTCTTAGCTGTCTCGTTTCTTCCTGCACCCTGCCAGATTTCCTGGATGATGACCTTACTGATGACAAGAAGTGTGCCAAGAAGATCCTGGCTATCAAAGGAATTGACTACTGGTAAATCGTGTCTTCTATCTCCCTCCTCCTGAGAGCAATGCATTTTCCTCTCCTTGTACCCCCGACTGTTTAATCTTGGGTAGAGTCTCCAAAACAAAACTCACCTAGCAGACCCAAAGGGTCCATTTTTAAAAACGCTCTTCTCTGTTATTCTGTGTGACAACTTTTCTGGTGTGAAGTTCCCTGTTGGGAGGGTGGTATCCAGGTCTCCCTTGCCCTGGCCAGTTCTTAGCCTTAAAGCAAGCCCTTGGTATCTTTACACACCTTTTCTAGATCTGCACTTTCCTTGATTTTATCAAATAATATTATTTTAATAAGCCCTATTCCATTTAGAAGCCCTTGCCATGTATCTCAGAATGTCGATTTCTTGTCTACAATCTTTCACGTCACCCTGAGGAAGAAGCTAAATGGAGCTTTGTGCTAAGACACTGCCAACTACCAGCAAGAGGAGAGAAAGTGTGTGTGTGTGTGTGTGTGTGTGTGTGTGTGTGTGTGTGTGTGTGTGCGCACATGTGAGTGGTTGGTAACTGAGCAAAGTACAATGATATACATGTATGAAAATGTTAAATGGAATCAGTGTCATAATGAAACCCACTATTTGGCATAGAAAGTTAACAAGCAAGGCCCCAGTCAGCCAACCGGTTTTGTCTGTTTCAAATGATCAGGCTGGCACACAAGCCGCTGTGCTCTGAGAGGCTGGAACAGTGGCGCTGTAAGAAGCTGTGAGCTCCTGATGTCCTCGTCACTCCCGCCCCGAGTTCTGGACCGGCTCTTCTTGGCTACCTCAGTTCAGCTCTTTTCATCCCCATGAAGATGCTCGGTCTCTGAGCCCTGTCCCCTGAAGTGACACCGCTGGACTCTTGAGGACTTTTGTCAAAGTATGTGTGTGGCTGGAGCAATGGACTGCAGACCCTTGCTTAGTGGTGAGGGTCTCGATGGTGTTTTCACCAAAGCAAGAGAGTCCCCTTCTGTTCTAAATAAAGGGCCTGACTGGATGTGTCTGTCACCAATGTAATGACAAAAAAAAAAAAAAAAAGGCCAAGTGGGTACCTTTGGGCCCTGCCAAGGTATGCCACTAAGTAAACACGCTGCATGGAACAGAATTAGTGCAAGAGGTTTATTAGGGGAGGGGGGCAATGAAGGAGCGAAAGTGTCAGAGTCAGGACATGAAAGAGGCCGGCAGACAGACAGACAGACAGACAGACAAACAGAACAGGGAAGAGACAAGAGGAACCTCCTGTTCTAGGAAAGCGCAGGCCTACTTGAAGCAGTCTGTGAGGTTGGACCACTTGGGGCAGTCATCTTGAAGCTGTCCAGGATGCAGATTTTGAGGGGACCTGGCAGAAAATAAAGTTAAGGAGTTTTAGGGGGAAATTTCTTTTCTTAGGTCCTGGTAATTGAGAGAGGGGTGGGGTCCCAAGACCAGGGAAAGGCGAAGAGGCGATCCCACTTTCAGGAACAGGCAGTAGGTGGGGACACTTAGGCTGTTGATTGACAGTACTTATCTGGAGTCCATTTGATGACCTGTTTGAAGCTGGAGCTTCCCAGAATTTTCTGAGTTTACAAAAAGAAGTAACTTTTAGACACATTAACATCCTCACTGTTTGTAATCTGTACTGAAATCCACATTGTAGAAAAAACAGTAGACTCACGCCTTTGAGCCACAGGGGACCCAGAAATGATTCTGGTTAAAGCATTAGCACTCTTTCCTTTTGTCCAGAAGACCGGGTATATATAGGTGAAACATGGTTTTAGCACAATGAGAAACACTTTTAAGTCTATACTTAGAAAATAACCAAAGGGGACTTAAAATCTTGAACTTGTGGCTATAATAAATGGTAGTGGTGTTTAACAGAGCTAGATTAAAAGCTTATCAGAATTCCATTATTAATGTGAAGACTTGACATTAATAGATAAATTAGTAATAAAGTTTTAGAGTCTTAATACAACAGGAGTTTAGCGAGGGAAAGAAATCTGAAACTTTCATTCTTTTTATAGACCTTAAATCACTTTCTTATCACAGTTTAAGTTTTCACATCGTCAGGTCTTTATACCTTTCACTGACACACCTTAATAACTTGTATTTACACACCTGGCATTTTTTGCCTCCAGGGATAGGGAGGAGCTAGGGTGGGGCTCCAAAGCCTCAGGTCATAGCCACTTCCCGCTACTGCAGGGGGTGAACTCGCCACGTGAACACGGAGAACATTTGTGTGTGTGTGTGTGTGTGTGTGTGTGTGTGTGTGTGTGTGTGTGTTTATTGAAGAACCCACAGGGGATCCGAAGTTGTTAAAGGGGTTCATCCTGTGAGGACTAATAGGAGTATAATACAAATAGTTGTAATACCAGGGATATTGTCACAAGGATGGTGAGGGAGGCTAGAAATATGTCCTGCATATTCTTTTAACTTTTTAATGGTTCATTTATATTTTCATTTTATGTGCATTGGTGTTTGGCCTGCATATATGTCTGTGTGAAGGTGTCAGAAGCCCTGGAACTGGAGTTACAGACAGTTGTGAGCTGCCATGTGGGTGCTGGGAATTGAACCCGTGTCCTCTGGAAGAGCAGTCAGTGCTCTTAACTGCTGAGCCATCTCTCCAGCCCCTCCCTGCGTATTTGTAAGAGGAAAGATGATGATTTGTATTTGAGGAAATGGAAAAATGCGATCAAGAAGGCATTCATGGGCAGGGGAGTTAGCTCAGTGGATAAAGGGCCCCCCAAGCAAGCACGAGGGCCCGAGTTTGCCCCCTAGCACCTACATAAAAAGCTAAGCAGGGTGGTGTGTGCTTGTGGTTCCAGTTCTGGGGAGGTGGGCACAGGAGGATCGCTGGGGTTGGATGGCCAGTCAATCAGTCTAACCTACCTTGTGAGCCCCAGAGACTCTGTCTCAAAAAAATGATACCGTTGACTCCTGAGAAATGAAACCTCAGGTCAACCCCTGGCTTCCTCTCTCTCTCTCTCTCTCTCTCTCTCTCTCTCTCTCTCTCTCTCCCCCTCTCTCTCACACACACACACACACACACACACACACACACACACACACACACACGTGCACACCCACACAAACACACTCATACCTTGATTCCCACAGAGTCTGAAAGTGGTGGATTCTTTTCTTATATAGCATCTCACTGTATAACTCAGGCCTGAACTTCCGTTCCTTGTCCCCCAGCCCCAGCCTCTAGAGTGCTGGGATTGCAGGGGTGTGAGGGCATGCTGGACTAGAAGGCGGGAATCGAACTGGATTTGGAAGTATAGGCGGGATGTTGACAGGATGCAGGGTAAAGACAGAATAGTTATGAGTCAATAGATGATCGAGGGGGCTGAGGAATTGCTTCATTTTTCAAGATGAGCTATGACAAGACCTCTTCTCTGGAAATCACATATATACAGAGGATTCTATAAAGTTACCAAGTCTTAAGAATTTATTCACATGGGGCCTTTTTATTCGGACTTTCTGTGTCCTGAGTCTTGCTGGTTTTCAAGCATGCTGCTTGCAGATCTTTCCTTGTATAGGATGTGTGGGAGAGGAGCCAGATCCAGGTCTTGCGATTTGTTCTTGCTGCTCATTGCTGGTCCGAGTGTGTGCTGCTCACCTCCATCCCGTGTGTCCAGACTGCTTCAGCTTGAGAAGGAAGGCTTTGGCTTAGCTGGCTTTCTGAGATCTCTTTCTGCTTCAAAACTTTGAAAATTTGATTTACTGCATTTTTTGTTTTGTTTTGTTTTTGTTTTTGTTTTTTGAGACAGGGTTTCTCTGTGTAGCTTTGCGCCTTTCCTGGAACTCACTTGGTAGCCCAGGCTGGCCTCGAACTCACAGAGATCCGCCTGGCTCTGCCTCCCGAGTGCTGGGATTAAAGGCGTGCGCCACCACCGCCTGGCGATTTACTGCATTTTGAATTAGCCGGGAACGAACTCGTCTTTTTTTCTACTGCCCAAAGATCTCCTTGGGTTCATTACTTCTCTAATAGATGTGAACATCCCAGATAAAGCTTAAGTAAGGGTGGGGCCCCCAGTTTGAGGGTGTAGCACTCCATGGCAGGGGAGGCATGGTGGCAGGAGCTGATCTCACCATGTCTGTGGTTAGGAAGCTGAGGGAGAGAGATGCTGGACTGCCATTCACTTTCTCTCTTTCCTTCAGTCTGGGACTCTAGCTTATGGGATGGTGCTGCCAACATCCAAGGTGGGTCTTTCCTCTTCACCTAAACATTTTGGGAACACCCTCATGGATACCCAGAGATGTGTTTCCATGGCAATTCTAAATCCAGCGAAGCTGACAAGGGAACTTGATTACACTACCCCACCACCCTTTAGGGCTTCAAACGGTCAAGTCACGCTTTTCTTGTCTTAGTGATCATCAGCTCCTAAATGAAGCTCCTATGTTTAGGGAATCTATAGGCACACATTAGGGGTGTGTGTGGGGAGCAGAGTTCTGCCCTGTCCCTAGTGAAAACACTCTCTGGAAATACCTGGTATCAGACACACACTTCCGTGTGAATTTAAACACTGAGCATGCTGTCTCTCTTGTGACATTGTACGCTATTTTTCCCTTACTAGTCATGGTACAAAGGCTTCTCCAAGTCCCCAGGGTTTCATCCAGGCCCCAGATGTGGGTATGTGTGAAAGGACAGCGTTGGATGCTCATTCTGTCCACTGAACTTGCACGTTTCCTTCTTACTCATCAACTTGCCATAGCTGTAGCCTGGGGGGGGGGGGGAGCTCATGGTTGAAAAATATAAGGAACCAGCTCCATCAAGTGGCTAGTGAGGAAATGTCATCAAAGTGGGGCTGTGCCACCGAAGCTGGGCTGTGCCAATCAGCACTCCAGTTCTGGCTGTGTCAGCCACCTTTGCATTATTACTATGGAATTCTTGAGGCAGCTGTCCTACCAAGAGATGAGTTTATTTGCTCCATAGTGTTAGAGATTCGGAGTCCAAGATTTGAGGCTCCCACTGGTGCGGCTTCTGGTGAGGATGGTCACTTCAGGACTGACTGTACATGGGATTGAATGGCTATGGATGGTGGATGGCGGTGCATCACTGCAGGATTAATCACATGGGATTAGATGGCTATGGATGGTGGATGGCAGTGCGTCACTGCACATGGGATTGAATGGCTATGGATGGTGAATGGCGGTGCGTCACTGCAGGCCTGCACATGGGATTGAACGGTGATTCTTCAACTGAGGAATGGGGTAGAGAAGACAGGAGAGATGGGGTCCTACAACTTTGTTCTAGAACGGTCTCAGTGACCTAAGGAATTCCCATGAAGCTCTACCTCTCATTTATTTTAATATCTTTATTGATTCTTTGAGAATTTCATTCAATATATTTTGATTATATTCTTTCTCATTCCCCAGCCCTCCCAGACTCTCCCCCACCTCCCTACCCACCTAACTTTATGTTCTTTCTCTCTCTCAAAACAAACAAAACTCAAAACACACAAAAAACATGGAGTCTCTTTTGTGTTGGCCAACTACTTCTGAGCATGAGGCCTGCCCTGGAGTGTGGTTGATACATCCAGTGACACTTGGTGGAAGAAAACAGACAAAGTTCTTTTGTACAAGCGACAGCTGAGGGCGTTTGAGGTCAGCGTTTGTAGCTCTTAGGCAAGCTCTCATTCCTCTCATTGGTCTCTCCCCACTAGCTGATGCATTTCCTTTAGTCAATAATTAATATGGTATTCACAGAATTACGAATTGTCTTGTGAAAATAAATGTTAGCTTTGTGACTCAGTCAAGCTTGATTATCCCATTTGACAGGCAGAGGCTGGTGCCAGCCCCTCCTTTCCTCTTCCTTCTTCCAAATGAAATGATACAGGTCAAAGATGGGGCCTGGGATCTGCAGATATTGTGAAATGATCACCACAATGAATTTACACGCTGTCACCTCACATGGTGACGTGTTTATATCCACAGAATGATGAGGGTGCTGGTTTCTTTTCTTTCCCATGCGCATGTTGTACCGCCAAGCCACACCCTAACCTCTGACAGAAGATGGAAGCCGTCTTGACAAACGCAGACCTCTTAGCATCCGAGAAGAAGCAGGATAGGAAATAACGACTCTGCTTCTCGTGAGCAGAGTATCCGTGAGGATGGCAGTGGGGCATTTACTCTGAGTTCTCCAACTTCTCTTTCCTCTATGTCTGGAACAAGGATCTGAACTGGAAGCAGCTGAGGTTCAGGTGGGAGGTGGGAAAGCTTGGGGGAAGACCTGCTGTGAATATTCACTCAGCTCACGGTGAAGAATCAGGACAGTGCTCAACAATACGGAGTCTCTTTCCCCTTCCGGTTTCTCCTCTGACACATATCTTGTGAAGGCAATGCTGCTTTTCACGTGCTCTCTCCTTTCCCTTCCTCTGTCATTCACTAATTTCTGTCATTTACCTTGTGTAACTATTAACTAACAGGATGTACAAGATTCATGGGGACACAGAAGCTATTGAGAGAAGCCCAGAACACTTACAGTTAGGTGGTGACTGTCACCCTCCCTATAGGAGCCTGCAAGAGAAGGGCATCTTCACGTGGAGTATCACTTCTTCGTCCACAGGTGACCACTGTGGGTTTGGTGAGCCCTGCTCTGGGCACTGTTTTTATGAATGAAGACAGGATTCCAGAAACATTAATTCATTTCTGGTTCACTTATTATGGAGATTTAGATCTTGCAAAGGATCCTTTGGGATGGAAACAAATGGGGGGTTGAGTCTCGTTCAGCCAAGATGCTACTTTCCCGGAATGTGGCAATGTTCTCACCAGTGGTCTGACAGGTTGATTCGGACTCTGTGCACAGACAAAATAAAGGACCAGGGAAGGGACAAACCAAGAGCCATGGAAATGGCTAGTGACGTCCTGAGTATTTTCTAATGTACTAAGTGGGTCTCTTGGATGAGTCGGGAATCACCTGCTCTATTCTGGAAGTTTCCTAATGTCCCTTGACTAGGGGCAGGGCAGTGGAGGAAGAGAAATGTCCTCTGTTGTGGCAACATAGAGGTGGCTGAGTGGTAAGGTCCCTTCTTCTAACATCTTCCTTCTACAACTCCCATCCCTGATGGAGCAGGAGAGCCTGTGCTACAAGGGCAGCCTGGACCTCCTGGTCAGCATCCTCCTCAGAGCCGCCGTTACGTCTTTGTTTTTCAGGCTGTAGATAAGGGGGTTTAGCAGTGGGGTCACCACACTGTACTGTAAAGACAGCACTTGCTCCAGGGCCGAACCAGACGCTGGAGTCATGTACCTTTGGAGAAATTACACAAAGGAGCAAAGTGAGCTCAGGGTGAGGACCGCAACACCGCTGACAGCTGTGGTCTCTCCCACTCCCGCTGAGCGCACAAAAGGTTCCTCAGGGTTGGGCGGACTGTCGCCATGGCAACATCTAGACATGACCGATCATTGGGGAGTCAGTCATTTCTGTCTTCAAATGCCTCCAAGCATGAGGGAACTCACAGAGGGAACTCTCCCAGGAAAACAAGGTCTTCTGTGTATTCAGGGGTCTGGGTTAGGACAGGGCTAACGCATTTCCATAGCATCTTGGCTAATAGTCATGATGATAACATTATCCTTTCTCTATATTCGCAACAATTCAGACACACTGTGTTCTCATTTAGTGGTGATTATTTCTTGCAGAACTACGTGTCTAGTTCACAACACTGCCGTTATTTCCCACATGTGTGTCTCTGACGATTACTCTCACAACCATAGCAAATTATTATTAATATTATATGTGCATGAGCGTTTGCATGCATGTGTGTATGTGTACCGTATGACTATATGGTACCCGTGGAGGTCAGAGGAGGGTTCCTGGTCCCCTGAAACTGGAATTATGGATGGTTGTAAGCCTCCTTGTGGGTGTTGAGAACTGAACCTGGGTCCTTTGCAGGAGCAGCAAGTGCTCCTAACCACTGAGCCATCTCTCCAGCCCCAACACGTTATTTTTATAATGCTTGGTGAAACAAATTTTTAGTTATGTTTTTCTTTGGATTGGAAGAGGAGCCAAAATTGGTGGATAAAGTGAGAGATAAAAATGGGCTGAGCAACACATACGATTTTTAAAACGTTATGATTAAATTATTATTATAGTATCTTAAGTATCCCTTGGATTATTTCCCAAAGACCTTTTCAATGGCATTGTCTTTACCAGGACAAAGGCAACATATTAAGAATGTTCCTTGCGGACTTTGATTTTAAAAGATATTTAGGGGATGGGGAGACGGCTCAGTGGTTAAGGATGCTGCTGCTTTAATGGAGGATTGTAGTTCAGTTCACGGCACACGTCAGACAGCTCGTGACCACACTCCCCCCACCCCCCACATGCCCTATTCATCTAACTATAATTTTACTGATATATTTTTCTAATATTTCTGTGAAATAAGCAGGGGAAATCTTATTGTTGCTTTACAGTGTATGAGGTAACTGAGATAAAGGGAGGTACGTTTCTCCCCAGGCTCAGGTGAGCCTTTTGAAAACTGCACAGCTAGCCCACAGCAGAGCTGGACTGGAGCTCAAGCCTTGGGAATTCCAGGATGGAATTCCAGGATGATTCTTTCCTGCTGCACTGCCATGCTCTGTTGTGTAGACCAAGGGTGGTTAGGAGAGGAGTACATGGCGTTTGTGACGAGGAACTACTGCGTGACACACCTGAATACTCCCGAACCGTAAAAGATGGTAACCACGAGGAAATGCGAAGAGCATGTGGAGAAGATCTTGCTCCGACCTGTGGCCGAGCTGATGCCCAGGGCTGTCATGATGATCCGGCTGTAGGAACCCAGCAGTAGGACAAGAGTACCAAGACCTAAGATCACCATGGTTGTAAGGATGGAGGCGACAGTAGTGTGGGGGTCAGAACAGACCAGCGAGAGCACTGGAGGAATCTCACAGGCAAAGCTGTGGATGACGTTCGGGCCACAGAAGTGCTCTTGAGCCAGCAGGAGGGTGTTAATCAGGCTGGCACTGATTCCTATGGCCCAGGATATAACCACCAGCCCAGAACATACCTTTCCATTCATAGTGACCACATACAACAGTGGGTGACACACAGCCTGGAACCGGTCGTAGGCCATGGCGGAAAGGAGGCAGGCTTCGGTGGCCCCAGAAAATATGACCAGGGCGATCTGAGTGAAACACCCCAGGGACGATATAGTCTTCCACTCAGAAATCAGGTTCCTCAGCAACTTGGGCACAATGACTGAGGAATAGAAAGCATCTATAAAGGAGAGGTGTCTCAGGAAGAAGTACATGGGGGTACGAAGGTGGGAATCGGAGCTGATCACCAGCATCATCAGCAGGTTCCCCGTGAGGGTCAAGAGGTAAATCACCAAGAACAGCACAAACAGCAGCACCCGAGTCCGAGGGTTGCTGGTCAGTCCCAGGAGCACAAACTCAGTGACATTCCTAATTTCCATGGAGCATTTAAGCGTCCCATCTGAGGGACGGACGAGAACTGAGAAGATTGTCCAGCACTGCTACACAGCCCCGGAATGATGAATTAAACTTTTGACTCAGGAGGGGTTTCATGGCAGTGGTCTTTCTGCTGTGTCCACTCCTCAGCACTTCCTAGCTCAGGGCAGTGACCTTCTGGCCAAAGTGGAGAAGGTGGGTGGGAAGCTTGAAGAGGATGAGAACTAGAAAAGAAGAGGAGGAGGAACAGGATTACAACACTGGAGGAAAGGAGCCAAGGAGAGACCCCACAACTCTGAGAGGTGTGTTGTGTTCTGCTTTCAAAGTGGGTCAAACTCAGCCTGCAGGGGGACTGACAGGCACAGCGAATCAGCAGTAGACATTTTGGCTGGCCGTGGGCATGACAGACTATGACGATGTCTGAATAACGGACAGAAGTGCTGTGACACCTCACAATGGTGCAGGTCCTTTCTCTGCCCGCAGAAGTCTGTAAATCACTTGAGTTTTTCATTTAAAACGTCAGTAGGATAGGTCAGATGGCTTAGCGATTAAAGGTGCTCACCCTGGGATGGAAGGAGAGTGCTGACTCCTGCAAGTTGTCCTCTGAACCCCACAAACATGCAATGCCACCCATGCACCACCCCCAATAGAGGCAAGTGAAAACTCTGGAAAACTAGACGGTTTCCAAGGTCCATTCCATTTTCGACATTCTAAGAATGATGGAGCTATCTTTTTTGGGTGTGTTTGCTACCGAATAGAAGCCCCTTGTCCCCTTGCATGCTAGCCCAAGCAGAAGTGACAGTTTCATGGAAACTAGACAGGGGAGGGGGAGCCCTCCTAATGGAAGTGAGGACAACACTTTCCCTGCGCTCTCCGGATTCAGCACAAGAGTCCACAGAGACCCGAGCATCTCTGAACTGGATATGGATAAAGCCATGCCAAACTTCCATCACTCAGCTTCTGAACGTTACAGATATTCTCTCCCAAAAGAAGGAGGGATTAAGGATACTTGGTAGAATGGACAGTTACAGGTTTAGTTTAGAGCCGAGGGAGGTAAAGAGGTCTCCTCTCTTCTCAAAGGAGAGCTAGAAGGTTCATAAATGAACCAATGCGGATGGGGGAAGGCCCCTCCTGATCTCTGCTCATGACTACCATGCTCACGGGTTCCCAGAGTGGGCAGTTTTGGGAGAAGATGGATTGGAATAAGATTTATCCTTACCTGGATCCCAAGGTGAAAACCAGATGTGCTTAGTGGAGGATGCCCGGATAACATCCCTTTCCCACATTGCACAAGAGCCACGGGTCTGACTTGGTTTCAGGGGCTTCTCTTGACTTAGTCCTAGGGGATGCAGGCAAGGGACTTCTGGGCACTGAGCTCTTTAAAGCTCTTTTGGTTATGAGTCTTAGTTGGTTATCAGCCTTTAATGGCAGAACTGTCTCTCTAGCCCACAAGAGACTTGTGAATAAGGGTTCATCTCCATAGTTTTTAAGTCCAAGGGGAAGGGTAGTTTTCCAAAGTTCTGCTTCACAAATAACAACGGCCAAAGGGACTTCAAGTCATCTTTAGACCTTAGAGAGTGAAGGGAGTCCCTAGAGACCCCCGAGCAGGTCTTCTCTGGTTCTGAGTGGGTCCTCCAGGCTGACTCTTTGTGTTACTCTTGTTTTAGTGGGTTATATCATACAAGAGGGTCCTGAGGTGGCCAATAATCCATTTTTAGTTCTATTATTATGTAAAAATATCGCCGATCTATGAGTAGATTATAGGCATACTCATTGTATACATGCACAAAATTCTGAAAAACAAACACACAACCCTTTACCTCCAACATTGCCCTGATCTGCTTTCGTGCTGCTACGTCTCTTCCCTTAGGCTCCTCCCCAGAAGTGCATCCTTATTAACTAGACCGTCACTGTGTTCTTCAGATACCTCCGCAAATCTAATAAAATGTTTGGCTGAAAAAAAATCTCTGAAAAATTCTGTACAGTATTTTCAACGTAAACATTCCTCTCACTGAACACATGCAACTTAACTTACTCAGATATGAAGTTTAAAAAAATCCAGTCATGGCCCCTTATTCTTGAATTGTTGTTACACACACACACACACACACACACACACACACACACACACACACACACACACACACAAATACAACCTGCAGAGTTTATTTAATGTTGCTCATATGTGTATGTGTTTAGGGCTGATTGCTTGGGAGTGGATCTCCTATCAGGGGGCTCATCCCTGGAGCAGACCGATTATCTCTCTCTCATCAGTCATTCATTGTTTGGGGTTCTTCATCTAGGGGCGGGGCCTTCCCCCATCCACATCGGCATGTCAACTGTCATTTTTCAGGTTTTGTTTAGGTGGCCATATTGTTGAGAATTCATGAGCACAGCTTCACTGTCATGTCTAGAAGATACGGTCTTGCAGCAGATGCCCTGTCCTCTGACATTTACAATCTTTCCACCTCTTCCCCCTTGATGGTCCCAGAGCCTTCAGTGTAGGGTCATGTTGTAGAATTATCGGTTGGTGTCGGGCACCCCATGGCCAGTGTTCTATGCATTTTGACCAGTTGTTGATTTCCGTAATAGTCTGTACTTCAAAACAAAGCTTTTCTGTGAATCTGGGAAGGAGGAGAATGGGAGGGGTCGGAGAGAGCAGAAGGAGGGGGCAAATGGTGTAAATATAGTGCTCTCACAAGTTGTCTTCTGACATCCACACGCTCAACATGCTGTACAAGCTCACAACATACATACAAAATAAAGAAAGAAAAACTCAATAATGTGTCTTAAAAACAAATGGCACCAGGTGATGGTGGCACTCACCTTTAATGCTGGCACTTAGGAGGCAAAAGCAGGCGGATCTCTGAGTTCGAGGCCAGCCTGGTCTACAGAGCTAGTTCCAGGATAGCCAGGGCTACACAAAGAAACCCTTTCTCAAAAAACCAAAAAACCAAAAACCAAAGCACACACAAAAAAGGAAAGAAAAAAAATATTGTTTGAGAATTTCATAATGCATATAATGTGTTTTGATCAAGTCCATCCTTCATCCTCTTTCCTCCAAATTCCTTTCCCTATTTCTCCACACCACTATTCCCTTCCAATTTCAAGTGATCTCTTTTTAAAATATATATATTGGTCTGAAACAGGGTCTCTTTGTGACATCAAATCTATGTAGTCCTGGCTGTTCTAGGACTTGCTGTGTAGACCAGGCTGTCCTCAAACTCACAGAGATCTGTCTGCCTCTACCTCCTAAGTGCTGGAATTAAAGGCGTACACCACCAAGCCCATCTTATTTTTGAGAATTTCATATGAGTACTGTATTTACATCACTTCCTCTCTCCCACATCTGCCAATGTGTATTTTTATTTTTGTGTTCAGGTTGATGTTCAAAATTTCTGAGCGTTTATTTAGGTTTCTAATTCTTAGCATATAATTCTTTTAGTAATATGATTTATGGTGTTCAAATATTACACATATATTTACTTATGCGTACGTGTCCATGTCAGTGCCTAGCATGAAAATGCTCATGGCAGAGACCAGAAGAGGGCGTCAGATGCCGTGGAGCTGGAGTCACAGGTGGTTGTGAGTCACCTGACATGAAATCTGACTCAGGTCCCCTGGAAGAGTGGTCAGTGCTCTTAACCTCTGAGCCATCTCTACAGCCCCCTTGTATCTGTTTCTTACTCAGCTTCACCAAATGTCTCTTCCATGGATCTTTCCTCCTAATCTCCATATGTGGAGAAGGGGAGAAGGGTTACAGTTCTCCTGAAGAGAGACTCCCTGCCCCAAAGAGTTCTTTATATACAAAGTTACTGGAGTGTTGCGGCATCAGTGACCCAGGGCTCCTTCTTGTGTTTAATTGAATACTGAATATGCTTCATGGCAGCACCACATTGCTCTCTTTAGGATACCAGGAACTCGCCTCTAAGTGTCCTAACCTTCGAGATTTAGTTGAAATCCTAAAACAAGAGAAGGCTATCATTTAATATCTTTTCACATGGATGCATCTTTAAAAGTAAACTTGAGGCCGGATGGTGGTGGCACACACCTTTAATCCCAGCACTAGGGAGGCAGAGCCAGGCAGATCTCTGTGAGTTCGAGGCCAGCCTGGTCTACAGAGCGAGATCCAGGACAGGCACCAAAACTACACAGAGAAACCATGTCTCGAAAAAATAACAACAACAACAACAACAAAAGTAAACTTGAGTTGGGGCTGGAGAGATGACTCTGTGGTTAAGAGCACTGGCTGTCCTTCCATTGGACTAGGGTTTAATTCCCAGCACCCACATGGCAGCTCACAACTGTCTGTAACTCCAGTTCCAGGAGATCTGATACCTTCACACCAATGCACATAAAATAAAGTTAAATAAATTATTAAAAATATATAAAAAATTAAATAATTTTAAAAATTAAAAAAAGTGAATTTGAGGGCTGGAGAGATGGCCCAGTGGTTAAGAGCACTTGTTGGTCTTGTAGAGGAGTTCAGTTCCCAGTATCCCATCCATATGGCAGATTATAATGTCCTATAAGTTTAGTTCCAGGGAATCAAGTGACCTCTTCTGGCCTTCACTGGCACTGCACACATGTGGTGCACATACATACTCACAGGCAAAACACCTATGCACATGAAATAGAAATAAACCAATCTTCAAAATACTTGAGTTATATGCTACTAGTCAATCCCTTATTTGCAGCACATGGACACCCTTACAAGTAGTCTCTTCCATTTGTCTCATTGTTCATATAGCTGCGGATTGTTTTATAGAATAGATGTAAGAGTCAATGAGTTCATTAGAGATAAGTATTTTCAATAATAATGTTGCAGTTAAATAATTGTGTAAATGCTCTTTCTTGTTTCAGTATTTGTGCAGAATGAGCTCCGAAAGAATTTGTGGTTCTAAAGATGAGCAACCAAAACCAAAACCAAAACCAAACCAAACCAAACCAAAACAAACAAACAAACAAAAAAAACCAATAGACAAACTTCTGCAAATTGCCTTCTAAAAAGATACTATTTTCTGTTTCACTTCTTTCGATCTTTCACTTAAGTGTGGTGTGAAATTAAATTCTGAGAGTGGAAAGTAGAAAGCCAACCCAAATTCTTTTAAATGGTTTTTCTCTGTTCTTTGACTGGCTAGGCCAGTGAGCGACAGTTAGAGTACTTTGCAGTTTCCAGCTTATTAAGCAGTGGCTCTTCTGGATCCCCAAAGCAAAACTAAAATCTGCCAACAATCATATTACATGTAACCCTGATTTGTAACTTTTAAATTGAGCGCTCTCTCTCTCTCTCTCTCTCTCTCTCTCTCTCTCTCTCTCTCTCTCTCTCTTTCCCATTCCTTTCTCTTAAGAACAAACTAAAAGATATAACACACACACACACACACACACACACACACACACACACACACACAGCAAATAGAAATTAAGGAATTCATTCTCAGTATGTAAGTATATGTGTATATGTGTGTGTGTGTGTGTGTGTGTGTGTGTGTGTGTGTGTGTGTGTGTGTATGTATGTGTAATGCTAATTAGCATCAGTGTGAAGAATAGGAGGTCATTTAAGATGCAGGATGTGGGTGTTCAGCCAGATTGTTGAGCCTTTTGGTGTGGAAAATACAATGGGAAAGGAAAGCAAAGTGTCTGTCTGTCCTCTTCCGAACACGTTGGTCAGAGAAATAAATGTTTGCAGTGATGCCCATGAGAACCACATTTTGGAGGGAGGCAAACCCCTTTCCTTTCTAAGGCTCATCTACCTTAAGAAACGAGTTTATAAAAATCTCGATCCCTTATTTCCATCAACTGAAAATCAGGTAAATTTCATAGGTATTTTGCCTGATCTATGGTCCCTGACACAGTCATGTGACTGCCTCTTTGGTAGTACTATGTCTTTAGAAAACTGACTGATCATTGGACTCCTGACAGGACACAATGAAAGGGGATTTCAATAAACATGAGCCAGTTGTTGAGTTAGGCTGGTGATGGAACATTGATGCAGAAACCTTAGGAAGTGTAAATCTACACTCTCTAATAGATTAGCTTTTAGCATTTTGAAACATGCCTAGTACATACTGAGGAAAATAATTTTAACATTGAACTGATTTAAAGTGGAAATTTAGAACTGATTAAGTTATTGGAGAACCTTTATGTGTACTTGGAAACAGTGTTTCCCTATTGGGTGATATTTTATCCCAGGCTTATTCGGCAGTGTCTGGAGATAATTTTGGAGTAGAGGCCATGGGTGCTGATAAACTTCTTACAATGCACAGACTGTCCCCCATGCCAAGGCATTATCTGGCCCCGAGTGATTATTACTGATACTGTTGTAGCTTCATTTCTGTTCAATTCCAGGAATTGTTTTTATTCCCTTCTTTATTTCTTCAATGACTCATTCATCATTTAATAGTGAATTAAAAAATCTCCATGAATTTGTGTATTTTATGTAGTTTTCCTTATGGCTGATTTCTGGGTTTAGCCCATTGTTGGACAGACAAGATATGAGAAGATGTTTTAATTTTTCTGTATTTGTTGAGACATGCTTTGTTTTCTGGTATGTGACCTATTTTTTAAAGAAAGTTTCATGGCTGGTGAAGTATGAGGTGGCCTTCTTTGTTTCTTCTGACTAATTTCGGTGTAAAATCCATTTTGTCAGATAGTAGCCAGCAACACCTGCTTGCTTTCTGGTTCCATTTCAGTTAAAGACCTTTCCCCACCTGTCAGCTTTAGGTGATGTCTGTCTTTGATAGGGAGGTGTTTTTATTGGAGTCAGTAAAAAGATGGACCCTCATTTTTTTTTTTTAAATATTTTTGGTAGTCTGTGTCTTTTGATTGGGGAATTTAGATCATTAATATTTGGAGTTATTATTGAGAGGTGTGTATTAATTTCTGTCATTTTGTTGATTTTGCAGTCTTTACTATTTTTCTAATTCTCATCTGCTGGCAGCTTTTGACACATTTTCTTTGTTTTGTATATTTTTGTGTTTTAACTATGATACAGGGGAAATTTCTTTTCTCATCATGTCTATTTGGTGTTCTATAGTCTTTTGGTACCTGGATTGCCTTCTATTTTTCTGAATTCAAAAATTTTTGCTATGATTGCTTTGAAAATATTTTATATGCCTTCGGCTTGGTGTTTTTTCCTTCTTTTGTGCCTGTGATTAATAGAGTTGGTCTTTTTATGCTGTTTCAAATATCTCTCTTGTTTTATTCATCTGTTTTATTAATTAATTTTTATCTTGATTGAATATTCCAATTCCTCTTCTTTATCTTCAAGCCCTAATATTCTGTACCAGTGATCCATGTATTTCTCAGGCTTCCCACTGAGTATTTTATTTGGCCTATTGACTATTTCATGCTTAGCATCATTTCAGTTTCATTTTCCCAAACTGAAACACTGTAAAAATTATAAAACATTAAAATTAAAAATGTAGATTATATGCAAAATAATATTGTGGGAATATTGGATTAAATAAAATATATCATTAAAATTGATCTCATTTATTTTTACTTCTTAAAATATGACTATAAAATTTAATATTATATATGTGGTTTATATATATATATATACATAGATATGTATTTACACTTTTATACATCAAGGATCATAGGTTGAGTCTTAAAGCTCATCAGAGGTTTAAGCTGTCTCCAATTTCCTTAGGTCTGGTAAACACCACCATTAATACAACTAATTAAATAAAAAGGAAAACTTTGATGGAAAACATTTGAGTCCATGCCCATTACAAAATAATAATCATTATCTGTTTTACATATGATTGTCATTCATTCCCCTAGTTTGTTTCCAAGATTCTAATCATGAGTGAGTTGAAGAGAATTTCTAAGTCTATGATGAGCCATACAGTCTACAAAGTTGTAGGGATTAACCTGAAATCATTGGAAAAACCCAGAGATAAAGCTGAATCTGGACAGGAATCAGAGGAGGAACAGCAATATGAGGATCCTATGCTCTTTTCATAGCTTTGTAGATGAATTCCCAAAGTTCAGGCTGGTATTAAAGGAAATCACAGAACTAGGAAGCCATAGAATGACCTTGTTCTGGAGCTAACCTTTCACAAGGATACCAGCACATTTCCAGGAACTAACGTTTACAGCTGCACATGTCATTGGGCCATGTGGTCATGGGTGGTAGCTTGGGTGGCATACACTGTCAGGTCCAAAAGGAACTCAGGACAAGTGGCTAACTGTGGTGCCCATGAGCATTCTAAAGCACATGCTGGCCTCCAGGTTCTCGCAGCATGTAAGTACCTTTACAGAGTCCTTGCTGGCATCCTGCTCCTCTTCGTTCTCTTCCCAGCCCCTACCCTGAACTTCTTAGCTCATGGGCATCCCTTCCCCCAGCTTCTCATTCCTACAGATCTCTGCCCCTTTGGCCATGCTCTCTCTTTGTTCTCTTGGTTCTCTTAGCTCTTGGTCCCCTCTCTCTTAGTCCTCTTCTCTGGCTCTCCCCACTCCCCTCATGGCCTGGTTCAGTCTGCTGACCATGTCCAATCTACTACTTTTTCTCCCTGCTCTGGACTCTTCCATAGGCCTTTGGCTGTACTCTTCCCCCATAGCTACAATAAAAATCTCCTCACCATACCTTGAGTAGTCATGTCCTCATTTCATTCATATACAGCATTATATTAAACTTCCAGAAGTTGCTAGAGACTATGAAATATTCCTGTAGAATCTTTCTATATCCAAATAAAGGCAATAAGTATAATAACTTGATATACCTGCAAACCTCATGATGTCATTGTTTTTCTCTGCTGAGTAGTATTCCATTGTGTATATGTACCACAGTTTATTTATCCATTCTTCGGTTGAAGGGCATCTAGGTTGTTTCCAGGTTCTGGTTCTGGCTATTACAAATAATGCTGATATGAACATAGCTGAGCAAGTGCCCTTGTGGTATGATTGAGCATTCCTTGGGTATATGCCCAAGAGTGGTATAGCTGGATCTTGGGGGAGATTGATTCCCAATTTTCTAAGAAAGCGCCATATTGATTTCCACAGTGGCTGTACCAGCTTGCATTCCCACCAGCAGTGGAGGAGAGTTCCCCTAGCTCCACATCCTCTCCAGCACAAGGTGTCCTCAGTGTTTTTGATCTTAGCCAATCTGACTGGCGTAAGGTGGTATCTCAGAGTTGTTTTGATTTGCATTTCCCTAATGATTAGGGATGTTGAGCAATTCCTTAAATGTCTCTCAGCCATTTGTGTTTCCTCTGCTGAGAATTATCTGTTTAGTTCTATAGCCCATTTCTTAATTGGACTGTTGGGAGTTTTGGTGTTTAATTTCTTGAGTTCCCTATATATTCTGGATATCAGTCTTCTGTCAGATGTGGGGTTGGTGAAGATCTTTTCCCATTCTGTGGGCTGTCGCTTTGCCTTGTTGACCGTATCCTTTGCTCTACAAAAGCTTTTCAATTTCAAGAGGTCCCATTGATTGATTGTTTGTCTCAGTGTCTGAGCTACTGGTGTTATACCTAGGAAGCGATCTCCTATGCCAATGTGTACTTCCCCCTTTAGTGACTAAGGAAATAATGATGTAAAATAGACACAAAGAAACTGACCACCTTGGCATAGCACAATCAAAATAATAATTTCCTAAGAACAAAATTGCTTTGATGGCTATAAAATAAACACAAAACTGATATACAGCCGGGCGGTGGTGGCGCACGCCTTTAATCCCAGCACTCGGGAGGCAGAGCCAGGCGGATCTCTGTGAGTTCGAGGCCAGCCTGGGCTACCAAGTGAGTTCCAGGAAAGGCGCAAAGCTACACAGAGAAACCCTGTCTCAAAAAACCAAAAAAAAAATTAAAAAAAACCAAACTGATATACAGCAAGACACAGTACCTTTGGCATATGCAACCAAGGTACTTGCCATACATCATCTGGGTTTGTAGGTCATTTAAACTTCCCTAGGGCTTGGGTACATGTTCTTGGGTTGAGCTTTGAATAGGTGGGGCATCTGATAGATACTGAAAACAGCTATTACAGAAAGCTGCTGACTTGTGTTGTATGTAGCTGCTGTAACCATTGATTATAGTATCTGTTGTAGAATATTAGTTTAACATGTGTTACATTCATTTATGCTGTGGAACATTTGTTTTAATGATGCAAAGATATGTTGCATTCTTTCATGTTGTATTTGTTTAACTCTGTAAAGCTATGTTACTGTGCCTGTCTAAAATACCCAATGGTCTAATGAAGAGCTAAATGGCCAATAGTGAAGCAGGAGAGAGAAATAGGCAGGTTTGGCAGGCAGAGAGAATAAATAGAAGAAGAAATCTGGGAGGAAAAAATGAGAAGTAGCCAGAGAAGGAGGAGGACTCCAGGGGCCAGCCACCCAGCTACCCAACTACCCAGCAAGTCCTGGAATTAGAGTAAGATTTACAGAAGTAAGAGAATGGGAAAATCCCAGAGGCAAAAGATAGATGGGTTAATTTAAAGTTAAGGAAAGCTGGCAAGAAACAAGCCAAGCTAAGGCTGGGCATTTATAAGTAACAATAAGCCTCTGTGTGTGATTTGTTGGGGAGCTGGGTGGTGGGCCCCCAAAAGAGCAAAAAGGAAAAAGAACCAACAACAGATGTGAGCCTTAGAGCCATTCAGAAATTGATGAGCCACCTCCATTCATGCACCTGTGGGCGTGTCTTTTCATGTCACGTGTCATTATGTCATGCGTTTGCAGGGTCCGCACCTGGGGACTCCGCTCCACTGCACAGTGCTCCTAAAGCCCTCAAGCATTTCCTGATAGGGACATCTTTTATTGTTCATTGCCAATCCCCTTCCTACTCTACCTAAATTTATGCTAATGTAGTCTAGAGCCCCTAGACAGCTTCGGGATGAGAACTGGCCGTCAGAAAGACCCAATGTGTGGTGAGAGAGTGGAGACCGAAGAAGTCTGGAGATGGGGCCTCACCAACTCTACCGGAATTTGATGGGAAGATTGTATTGTTGAAGACACTATGCATTTTGGCCACAGGAATTAGAGAAATCAAGCTGTTATACTGACCTGGAAGCTTCCTCCCTAGCATTCATTAGTACCGGAAGATGCTACGCAGGCTGCTGGGGGAGAAAAGGCATCAGATAGAATCTCAGCGTAGCTTTGGTTTGATTTCCCTGATGGCTAGTGAAGTTGAACCTTTTTCATGTTTACTGGCTGATTGTAAACTATTGGAACTGTTTACTTCATTAGCCTAGTTATTGATCGGGTTGTCTGATGTCTTGTTTAGTTTTTTGGATTCTTTGTATATTCTAGTTATTAATTCTCTGTCAAATGTATAGCTACCAAAGATTTCTCTCCCAACTGTAGACTCTTTATTCAACTGATTATTTCCTTTTCTGTACAGAGACCTTTTTATTTTATGAGGTCTTACTTGTCAATGGTTGGTCCTATTTCCTGAGTGACTAGAGTTCTCTTCAGAAAGTCTATGCTTATATCTTTTTTTTTTTTTTTTTTTTTTTTGGTTTTTCGAGACAGGGTTTCTCTGTGTAGCTTTGCGCCTTTCCTGGAACTCACTTGGTAGCTCAGGCTGGCCTTGAACTCACAGAGATCCACCTGGCTCTGCTCCCGAGTGCTGGGATTAAAGGCGTGCGCCACCACCGCCCGGCTATGCTTATATCTTAAAGTCTTTTTTTTTTTTTGTTTCTTAAATTTCCCTTTATTTTTTTTTAAGGGTATCATTTGCTTTTATTTATTTATTTTTTTGGGTTACAAATGAAAGTTTAAATTATAACTTAACACCGATTTTTAAATGATGACTCCTGTCATACCAGATAAAACCAATGCTTCCTCCTCAAGTGGCATTCTTTAGAATGTCTCCAACAAGAAGATTAAAAATAAATATCTTAAAGTCTTAAAGCATATTTTCCCTCTGTAAGTTTCAGATCCTGTGTGTGTGTCTATGTGTATGTATCTGTGTGTGTGTGTGTGTGTGTGTGTGTGTGTATCTCTGTGTGTGTCTGTCTGTGTATGTGTCTGTGTGTGTATGTGTGTATGTATCTGTGTGTGTGTGTATGTATCTGTATGTGTGTGTGTGTGTATCTCTGTGTGTATGTCTGTCTGTGTATGTGTCTGTGTTTGTGTGTGTATGTATCTGTGTGTGTGTGTGTGTGTGTGTGTGTGTGTGTGTATGTGTGTGTGTGTGTGTGTGTATACATATGCACATAACTACCCCTTCCCCCCAGGCAATCTTAAATGTCATTCCTCCTCAGGTACCATTCACCTTGGCTTTTTGAAAGAGACTTTCTCACCAGGACTTAGGACTTTTGCTGTAAGTTAGGCTTGTTATCCAGTGAGCCCCGGGGATCCACTTGTCTTTGCCTTCCCAGCCCTGGGATTACAAGCTCATACTGTCACAATAGGCCTTTTATGTAGGTGCTGGGGATTGAAACCAAATCTCCATGCTTTACCAACCAAGCTACCCCCCGCCCCCCTCCAGCCCTGAGTCAGGTCTTACACCAAGATCTTTATCCTCTGGAGTTTATTCTTGTGGAGGGTGAGATATGGGGATCTAGTTCCATTCTTCTACACAGAGGTACCCAGTTCTCTCAGCACATTTGATGAAGAGGCTGTCTTCTATCTAACATGTATTTTTTGGCATCTTTGTAAAAAATTAGGTGGTTCCCCTGTATGGGGTTACATATGGGTCTATTTCTGTGCCAAACCATGCTGCTTCATTACTATGGCTCTGTAGTATAAGTTGAAATCAGGAATGGTGATACCCCAAGCCTTATTTTTTTCTACTCAGGATTTCTTTGGCTACATAGGGACTTTTGTGTTTCCACATTAATACTAAAAGAATTTAATGGAGGGTAATATAAAGGGAGACTAAAGAAGGAGAGATAAATAATAATAAGGATGTTTGAAAAAGCCATAGGGAAACACTATTTTATAAGCTTATTTAAAATACATATTTGTGTACACACATTTACACACCCAGTTTAAATGAAATCATGCCACATGGGTGACAACGTTTTCTCAAAGAGCCCTTAGATTGTCTGACAACCCCCTTCCCCGGCCGCCGTGGCCAAAATGGGAAACCTTCCTTCTTCAAGTTGTTAGTTATTGTGGGGGTTCAAGAGACCCCCCAAACAGTGTAGGGTATTGCCATTACCATTGTTTGCCTCCCAGAACTCGAAGGTAAGGCCTTACTCCTGTGGACACCACATGCTTTGGACAGAGGACTTGGAGGAGCTGAGTTGGAACTGTATGTGAATGTGGTACCCACGGCTAGAGAGATCATGGACCTTAGAGGATAACCTCCGCTGCTATCTTCCTAAATCAACACAATTTCTAAATACTTATCATTATGCCAGATACACATGGCTCTCACTCCTCCTCAAAGAAGCTTATTTTTTCAGCACATAGAGACAATTACAGGAATCCACTGCGAGGAGCAGATGAAGGGGCATAGCCATGTCAAGGACTCCAGTGCCCCAGACCCGTAGAAATGGCACAGCCTTCCCCAGGAGAGGCTCAGAGAAAAGGGAAAGCCTTCCTCTGGTCCAAGTGTGGATGTTACAAATGACTGACTTTTAGCTCAAACTAGTGTGCGCAGAAACTATCAACCACAGCTCCCTCTCCCTGGCTGTTTACAGCCTGAGAAACTATCAACCACAGCCCCTCTCCCTGGCTGTTTACAGCCTGAGAAACTATCAACCACAGCTCCCTCTCCCTGGCTGTTTACAGCCTGAGACTGCTCCCTAGAGAGATTGATTGCCTCTGGAGACTCTCTGAACATGCTTCCTTGATTCAGCTGTATAAAACAAACCCCTTAAGTTTCAAGGCTGCTGCTGGTGCATCTTCATCAAAGTGCACGGCCCGCCTGATTCCAGATTTTCTGTATGTGTGTGTTCTAGTTAGGGTTACCGTGACTGTGATAAAACATCATGACCACAGGAACTTTGGGGAGAAAAGGTTTATTTCAGCTTATACCTCCAGATAACAGTCCATCACAGAGGGAAGTCAGGGCAGGAATTCAAACAGGGCAGGAACCTGGAGGCAGCAGCTGATGCAGAGCCCAGGGAGGGGTGCTGATTACTGGCTTGCTCCTCATGGCTTGCTCAGCCTGCTTTGGACCACCATCCCAAGTATGGCACCATTCACAATGGGCTGGGCCCTCCCCATCAATCACTAATTAAGAAAATGCCCTACAGCTGTACCTAATGGAGGCATTTTCTCTACTGAGGTTCCCTCCTTTCAGATAACTCCAGTTTGTGTCAAGTTGACATAAAAGTAGCCAGCACAATTGTCCCCTTGTCAGTTGACACACAAACACATCACTGTTAAGCCATAACCCTTCCTTCCTTGTTATTCCCCAATATCATACATTAACATAAACACTATAATATAAACATTCCAAATTTTAAGAGTCCCACAGTCTTTTTTTAAAGCTTTTAAGCATTTATTTTGTAGTATGTGCGTTACAGGAAACACAACACAAGAAGCCAAGAACAGCCCCCCAGTCACAGCAGCTCAGCTTGATGTGTCCTTCTAGATGCTGCGAGTGTACACACATGTAGGGAATTGAGATTATACAGCATGTACCGTGCTTTCCCCCACACTGTGAATATTCACCAACTAAAAACCCCACACCACTGGAGTATTTTGATAACCAGGAGTACACCATACCCTCTCAGTCTGTCAGACAAAACTGTAATCCTGGCTTCCTTGGCAACAAAAATTTCACAGAAGACAAAAATGGCAGCAGGCCTCTAGATGGAAGGACTGGTAAAGTCAGAATCAAATTCCTCAGTGCTCAGCTCACAAGGAAACACAGAGCCACAGTACAGGAGTCCTAAGTTTATCATCAGAGCTATACACTAACATATGAGGAAGAAGGCGTGTTCCTGCTCAATAAATGTGTTCCTGTGGAGTACTGAAGATGTACCTACGGCAGGATCCTCAGGATGTCAGTCTCAGCACAGCACAGCGCTGCAGATCTCACCCTGTGAGCCTCCCTCGGCCCCTCCACAGTCAGCCTAGCAACATGAATTAACTCACGCTGTCCAGACACGGTTTAACAGTTCTATGCTCAAGAGGAACCTTTTCTGTCAATCTGTCCTTTTAACCATATGCTCTCCCTCCTATAGGACATTTATGAAGTTCAGATGTGGAATGAACTTGTGCACAAGAAACACAAGTATCTTCCCAGAAATGCACAAATGGATCCCTGGGTACAGTTGTCACTGTCTTCCAGATGTGGTGGTCCTAGCAAAGAGCCCTTCCCTCATCCATGCTCTTCTCTGCAAAACTCCAGTTCAGGATGATTGATTCTAGTGAGGGCATTACAAAGGTCACCCCCAGAAGACAGCCCTTCAAAAAGACTAGCAGGACATTTCTAGTGACTATGTTGCTACTTCTAACATCCTTTGGGCACTGGGACTTATCCTCTAATACTTGGCAACATTAACTGAAATGCACACCAGAACAATGGCTAGACACCCAGAAACCAACCAACAGGCACAGCACTTACTCTGCACTATTCTTTCCCCTACCCACCTCCACCACCTGGTAACAGCATCTGCTCAAAGACCAAGTTTACCAATCCCGTTCCCCCAGGGTAACCAGTCCTATGAAATAACAACCCTTAAAAGGTGTTGGTAACCCTCTGTTTTTACTATGTTGTGCATTTCTTACATTTATGAATTAGCATATGCATGTGGGCACATGCATGCCACTGTGCCTGTCTGGAGGCTAAAAGACAATTGGTGAGTCACTTTTCTCCTTTTATCGTGTGGATCCTGGAGATCAAACTCAGGCCACCAGCTGGGTGGCAAGCGCCTTTACCTGCTGAGCCACCCTACCGGTCCATTACGTACATTTTCTTACTGTTTTGAGACAAAGTCTGTGTAGCCCTGGCTGGCCTGGAACTCACAAGGTCCACATGCCTCAGCCTAGGATTAAAGGCGTGCATTACCACAGCAAGTCTATTATGCACTTAAAAGTCTAAAGACTAGATGTTTCCAATAATCACTTCAGTTTCCCCAGCATATGCACAGTGCAGTGCAGTAAAGAAACTGCACAAACCTAACATACCTATAAATAGCAACGTTCCAGTCTAGAACCTCTCCCATCTCTCTTAACCCAGAGGTCAAGTTTTTGTAACTGTCATGTTTTTGTGGGGATATTAACAATTTCACTTCCTAAGTGGTTTTAAGAGTTATTTTCCTACGAATTTTAACACAACTTTAAAACATGTCTTTTCACTAACTCTACTTTGTCACACACTGGCAGCCTCTAGTCCATCTAGGGAGTCTAGGTCTTGCATATTTGGACTTGTCTGTCTTCTGTATACACGATATATTGCAAAATAAGATGCACAGATAAAAGGGACAATGGCTAATCTTGCATTACCAAAACGTACATTAGTATTAGACTGTTGTTAGTTGTTTTTGCTCTTTACTCTTTTGGGGAGCCTGCCATCCAGCTCCCAAATAAAGTGCATGGAGACTTATTATTAAAAATAGCTTGGCTTGTTTCTTGCCAGCTTTTCTTAACTTTAAGTTATCCCATCTACCTTTTGCCTCTGGGCTTTTTCTGTGGTGATATTTTGTTTGTGCTCTAACAAATAAAGCTTGCCTGGAGATCAGAGTGCAGAGCTAGCCACTAGAGGCCAGGCAGTGGTGGCACACACCTTTGATCCCAACACTTGGGATCTCATGCCTTTGATCCCAGTACTTGGGAGGAGGAAATAGGAAGTGATAAGGCGGGGTGGAGTCACGAACTCTGCCCTTTCAGTCTGAGGATTCCTAGAGGTAAGAAATCTTTCTAGTGGCTGGCTGCTCTGCTTCTCTGATCTTTCAGCTTTCACCTTTGATATCTGACTCCAGGTTTTTTATTATTATTTCACTCTTACTCCATGGCTGGCTGTGTGGCTTTGTGGCTGTGTGGCTGTGTGGCTGTATGCCTGGGTGGTTGGCCCCTAATATCCTCCTCCCCTTATTCTCTTGCTCTTTCCTTTTTCCTCCCAGATTTCTCCTTCTATTTATTCTCTCTGCCTGCCAGCCCCGCTTGTCCTTTCTCCTGTCTTGCTATTGGCCATTCAGCTCTTTATTAGACCATCAGGTGTTTTAGCCACGCAAAATAACACAGCTTCACAGAGTTAAACAAATACAACATAAAAGAACGCAACACATCTTTGCATCATTAAACAAATGTTCCACAGCATAAACAAACATAACACATCTTAAAGTAATATTCTATAACATTAGGCTCTTCATATGCATTCTTTCTTCCTCCCTCCCAAACCAGCACAAGTCTGTGTTGCTCAGAAGTGGTTTGATCATTCCATTTCCAAAAGACAGCGTGTCACCATGAGTTTAAACAGGAGAATCTACAACATGTATTATTTACGACGTCTACCTTTAACATACTTTGTGCACTTTTGAACACCTAGAAGGACTAGATGTTTCAGATGAGGACATAAATTTGTCCCCTATATATACAGTAGTGTTGAAACCACACACAACGTAACAATGGTTAGATCTCCAAGTGTCTTCTGCTGAGAGCATTCTGGTCTCCGACCTTCTTTTCCTCTAGCCCCTCCCCTGTATCACGTGACATGGGCACCTGCCACTTGGATGATACGTTCACAACTCTTTTCAGTGGACAACCTTGCTACGAACTTCAACGCAGAGTATCCAGAATGTGTTAGTTTACTAACTCTACATTTGTCATCCATTGGCAACCTCTTCAACACCTAGAAACTAGAGATCATAAAATGAGGACTCCTTTGTCCAGTGTGTACACTATATACAGAACAGCAACGTTAAATGAAATATGTCTAGTCGGATACGGGGTGATGGGTAAGCTAAAAATGTCTAGCACACTAATGGAATCTTTTTGCAGTTTTTTTCTCTCCCACCTCTTCAATCCACTGAGCAAGTACAGCTGGTGCACTGTTCTCAGAGGCGGGTTAACAATTCTGTTTCCAAACATAGTATCTCTCCAGTTTTTCAAAACTATTTACACAAAATATTATTCTACTACTTCTGCTTTGAAATGTATCAAGCACTTTAAAAATATCTAGAAAGACTAGGTATTTCATGTAAGAACTTTTCTGCCATTCATTCACACTGCACTGGCAAATAACTGTATGCAAAGCAATGGTTCTTATCTGAGGTGTCTTCTATATATAACCATCTGGGTTTCAACCTACTTTCCTCTCTGCCTTCAAACCAGTAGACATAGACATATATAACGCTTAGAAACAGCTGCACAAATTCATATCCCCAAATCATTTACAGAACCATCTTTCCTATAAATTTTAACAGTGTACACAATGTGCTAATTTTACTACTTTGTCATACATTGGCAACCTCTTTAACATCTAGAGACAAGAAGCTGAAGATTTCAGACAGATTTATCCATTATATGCAGTACACACCCAGCAAAACAAATGCAAATATATAGAAATAGCATCTGAAGAGGTCCCAGATAAACACACTAGCACATGACCGGGCTGCCTCCCAGCACTTCCTCCAAACCACTGAGCAAGTCCAGACAGTCCTGCTCACAGAGGGGTTCAAATTCTACTCCCCAAAGACAGCGTTTCATGAATTTTAGCAAAAAGATATTTACAAAGTGATATTTTACTACCTCTACATTTAACATACGTTGGGCACTTCTAAACATCTGGATAGACCAGATGTTTCAGGGACCATTGTACACAGCAGTTCAGTAAATGGCACACATGTAATGAGAGTAATAATTAAAATTTTTAACACACAAAAAAATTTTTAACCAGAAATACAAGATGTATTATCCTACTACCTCTACTTTGTCATACACTGGCAACCTCTTTAACATCTAGAGCGGCTAGATGTTGTAAGTTAGAACGCCTATGCCCTTTACATGTACTATGTACACAGCAAAGCCAAACACAATGGGACAGTGGTTTCTTTTCCACCCACGGAGCACAATGGCTTGAGCTCTGCATGTCCTTCTCCCGGGAACCAGGGCCCAAACACAATGTGGTCAGCTCAGGAGGGGTGTGGCTATTCCTCCCCATGCAATATTTCAAATGAATCCTAACAAAAACGTATTTACATAATGTGCTGTTTTTACTACTACTTATAAAATACGTCAGGCACTTTAGAGCAGCTAGAAAGATATTTCCAAAAAAATACTTGGCATTGTCAAA
>CABHPR010146077.1:36797-48929 GCA_902168415.1 Peromyscus melanophrys
CACACACACACACACACACACACACACACACACACACACACACACACGGGGTGGGTGGGTGGGGCTTGAAATGAATAAAATGCATGAACAATATAATAGTTAGAACATTAAAAAAGACGTCTTCTTTACACAACCAGTCTGGCTCCGGACCTGTTCTTCCTCCAGCTGGGTCCTCTCACTACTGAACACACAAGGTCAGCTGAAGGACTGAATTTCTAAGCGTTTGAATTTCTAAAGACTGTGGGACTTGAGTTCAGGCAGAGACCTGTTAAGTGATCATCCCTAAACACATGTACACATGAGTAACACTAAATGGACTTAGTAGGTTTTAAATACCACACACACACACACACACACAGACACAGACACACACACACACACACACACAGACAGACAGACAGACAGACACACACACCAATAGTAACTACAGAAGACGAGGTCATGAATTTTAGCTGGGGGACACGGGAGGAGTTGAAAGAGGGAGAGCAGGGATGGGAATAATATAAATCCAGTATGAAATTCTTTAAAAATTTAAGTTAAAAAAGAAGACACGTTGTTGGGGATGGGATGGGAAGGTGGGTGTGGGTATTGAAGAAGTTAGGAGGAAGAGTGGGGGTGGTGAACATGGTTAGAAAACATTTTATGCACTTCCTAAAGAATTAATAGAAATATTTAGAAAAGTAAGATACAGTTCAGGGGTTATAACTCTTAACCACCTAACTTAGGAAGAAAGTTGTGTTAGAAATATTAGAGGGTACAGCCAAGCCAAGATGGGCCATATGTTTTAGATATAAACATATCTAAATATTTATATATTTAGATATATCTATTTAATATAGTTTTATATACTTTTTCATTCTCAGCATAGCCAGAGAGAGTGGCACAGGCCGCCGCCCTTTAAGTCAGTGGTCTAAAACGCTGCCTGAAGTTCCAGTGCTTGGCAACACAGACTCTTTTCCTGCCACTCCATGCCATCACTCCAAGCAATGCAGGCATTTCCCCAAGGTCCTTCTCACAGCCTCCTTCACCTCCTTGTTTTTCAGGCTGTAGATGAGGGGATTCAGCATGGGGGTCACTGCGCTGTACTGCAAGGAGGAGAGCAAATCCAGGGAGGACCCAGAGGTGGGCACGAGATAACGCACCAAACCTGACCCAAAAAACAAGACCACGGCCACGAGGTGGGAAGAGCAAGTATTAAACGCCTTGCTCCGCCCTGTGGTGGATTTCATGCTCAGGATGGTGGAGACAATGCGGACATAAGAAAAGAAGACCGGGAGAAAGGTTCCCAGCCCATGCAGCAAGATGGAGCAGATCAAGATGTCAACGTTGATGGAGATATCAGAGCAAGATAGAGGAAAGAGAGAGGGCAGCTCACACATATAGTGGTGTATGGTGTAGGCCTCACAGAAGTCCAGGTTCACAGCCAAGAGCACAATGACCACCGAGCTGAGAGAGGCCAGGCCCCAGGAGAGCAGAACCAGCTTCAGGCAGAGTTCATTGCTCATTATCTGGCCATAGAGCAGTGGGTGGCAGATGGCTGCGTAGCGGTCGTAGGCCATCATTGAGAGAAGAAAGGCTTCGGTCCCCGCAGTGATGAACACGAAGAAGACCTGAGCCAGGCAGCCCTCAACTGAGATGCTTTTCCTCTCAGACAGGAGGTCCTTTAGCAGCTTTGGTACCGTGACGGACGAGAAGCAGAGGTCCAGGAAGGACAGGTTGCTTAAGAAGAAGTACATGGGCGTGTGGAGGTGGGAGTCAGCCCCGATCACCAGCACCATCGTCAGGTTCCCTGTCATGGTAAGGAGGTAAATCCCCAGGAAGAGCGCGAAAAGTAGAGCCTCAATCAGGGGGTCGTCAGAGAGCCCCGTGAGAAGGAACTCTGTGATGGCGCTGTGGTTCCTCCAGGCCATTTGTGGATGGTACTTCCTTGGAATAAAGTGGAAAGAGGTTACATCTCTGATGACTGTGACCATGTCCTTTGGGGGGTCATCCCATCTGGTCCATCCCTCCACTTTGCCTGACTCTGCTCAGCTATCTCAGAGCCGCCCTCCCTTGGATCTCAGTGGAAGTTTCAAACCCTGTTTTGTCGTCTTTAATGGCAGTTCACAGTGTTCACAGACTTCAAGAGGATTCTCTCCATTCCTCACTGGCATTTGCAGGGAGAGTGAGTATCTCTGGGTCCTAATAGTCTTAGTTTTTCCTACACTCAGTTCAGAAATTTGAAAATGTATAGCACAGGTTTGCAGAGTCTAATTTCTCTCCCTCTCTCCTTTTTGGTTCAAAGTAATTCAATGGCTCCTTACCAGAGCCGACTCCAATAGGGCCGACTGCCACAGTGCCTGGGATCATGACCTTTCAGGGGCAGGTAAAAATATATTTCTATAAGATTAGAAGTAGCTGGGTGCAGTGGTGAAGACTGACGAGCTCAGCACTTTAGAAGCTAAGGCAGGAGGATGGCTATGAGTTCCAGGCCTTGGGCTACATGTGTATTACTAGGCTAATCTCAGGTACAGAATGAAATGTTACCTCAGAAAAAAAAAAGAAAAGAAAAGAAAAAGAAAAAAAGAAAAAAGAAAGAAAGGAAACAATGGATGTAACATGACTAATTTTAGTTACCTTTATGACACTGTAATAGAAATATAAATTATTTTTATGGGAAGACTGACCCATAAAAGCAAAAGCAGCTGGCATGCATGAAGTCACAGTGACCTCACGGACAGCACACTTCAGTAGAGCTGCACATAGAAGACTTTCTCAATCGCTCTCTCAGCTGCTTTCAAAGAAAACCCGTGAGCGAGGCAGGAAACCCTCATCCCTAGGATACAGAGTTTTGTTCCTACTCCTGTGAGAACTTTGGTACCCAGGGGTATGTTGTAATGTCAGCTTGGCAACATGTAAAAAAAAAAAAAAAAAAAAAAGAGACACCGTTTTCCTTCGACTGTGGACTCTGCCTCGCTGGGATCACAGTGATAAGTTACAATTTCTTACTTTGATATCCATCATCCGCCTTTCATCTTGTAGCCATTTTACTTATTTTTGATATAAAAGAAGATTTGCTTCTTTCTGTGTCACTGTTGGTGTTTTCTAGCACTTTAAATATATCCTCCTTTTAATTTTACGAATCTGAACTTCCACGGGCTTTCCAATGTCACCTCAAAGACTACATAGCCTATCTTGGTGACTTCCTTCTTCAGCCCACGCTTTGTCTCACTTTAGTCATGGTCTGAATTGTGTTTCTCCCTCAGGTCAAACATGCATTTCAGTTTCCTCCCCCAGACCGTGACGCAGACCTTACTACAACAACTGTCTTAGAGCATCGCTTTCTTTGGGCACCGTCAGCACCCCTTTCCTGCAGGGTCCAGACCACACCTCCCACACTGTCCTGGAAGCCCACACTCTGTGGCATGCTTTGGACAAGAGCCTTGGACCACTTCAGCTGTAATCTCATCCTCTAATCCCTCAACAGCATTAGTTCCCGGCAGAAGGATTGCGGATCTTGTCTGAGGTGGCTGTTACTGAATTTCAAGGATGCTTTCCTCAGCAGAGTGAATCCTACAACATCCTCTGATGCCCTCAGCTTTGGAGAGGCTGCAAACAATATTGCATTAGTTTAGAATAATGTTTGCAATCTTCTTGTTGTCATATTATTCTTTTATCATCTGCTATCAGCATAATACTCTTATTATTATTATTATTTTTTAGTTTACTTACATAAACTCTGTGTCCAAGAAGACCAAGAGTACAATGCTCATGGTAACGGTGATACTAAAAACAATTGAAACCTGATTATGGGCTGTGTAAGGAAGTCACCATCCTGGGTAAAGATCCTGTTCACTTGCCCCTTGCAATCTAATTTACCAATATTCTACTTCCGTTTGGTTTCTGTAATCAGCTTCTATGGCAGGCTTCTGCTTTTATAGAAAACCCTTCTATCCTCGCCAGGAATCTTTAGACAGGTGATAAACCATTAAGAGAAATGTAAATTCTGATATATTAACAAATCTACCAACCTGAGCTTCGGCCCATCTTAGATCCAAGTCTAGGCTACCTGCGTGCCTGGACAAACACCTACCTTTGTGTGCTGGGAAGTTAGAGCCAAGGATGAGGAAATGCAGGCAGCTGGAGAAGTTACTTTTGAGGATTCTGCACAGATGAAAGAGTAAACACCGTTGAAAGCAAATGCTTTGAAATCCATGTAAGCTAGTCAAGCGGGAGACATTTTCTTAAGGACTCAGATATTTCAAGGTGTCTGTACATAAAGCTATCCTGAAAGTCTCTTCCCTTCTGTTTCTTTTTAAAAGGGGTCTCAGTGCGGACAGCAGCTGCAGGTTCTGGTGAGAACACTGGGTCCTCTGGAGGACATTTTTCCTTTGGGGGGGTCATCCCATCTGGTCCATCCCTCCACTTGGCCTGACTCTGCTCAGCTATCTCAGGGCTGCCCTCCCTTGGATCTCAGTGAAAGTTTCAAATCCCTTTTTTTTTTCTTCTTCAGATCTGTCTCTCAATCCACATTTTGTATGAGAAGACAGAGGCTACATCTCTCATTTGCTTTTCAAGTTATTACAAGGATGTGGGACAAAAAGTGGCTTTCTTACACTAGTTGCTTGAAGACATTATTGGAATAAAGGAGCGAGGGGTATGTGTAGAAGGTGAGAGCTATGCGAAGGTGATGGGAGGGTCCTGGGGGCTGAAGACTGCCATTCAGGCTGTAGACACGCAGGGACTCGGCATGGGGGTGGGCGGGAGAGCTGGCCGCAGAGGGGACTGTTTTCTGAACTGTCCTCTTTTGCACACACTCACACTTGTGCCTGTGGTGAGCAGATCTGAGGATGGTTTCAATGACAGCGAAGCTTTAGTGCAGTTCCTCTCCCTGGAGAGGGGGGGGGGGGGGGGGGCAAGCTGGGAAACAGTGGCCCCAACAGGCCAGCATCTGTTTCTATACATTTATTGCGTTCTAGGGGTCTGTGTTCCTTTGGAGTGGAAGGGCTTATGCTCAGTCTTTAAGGCCTTGCTGTCCTCAGTGGCAATCAGGGAGTGAATAAAGACTTTTCTGATAAGGTATTTAAGGCAGCGGGTACAAATAGACCTTTTGGAAACACAGGGGTGTTTGGGTCCTGTGAGGAGGAGATGGTCTGCCAGGGGTTAGGAGGTGCCCGTCTCTGGCTTAGGGATGAAGGGGCTCAGAGGACCAGGATGGACAGAGCCAATCAGGAAGTAGTAAGAGAGGTGTGCAGAAAAGGGGAGCAGTTAGCAGCAAAATTAAAGCACAGAAACATGAGGGCACAGCAGGATCAGAGATGGCCACCTACCATTCTCTTGGCTTTTCCCGGAGGAAGTAGCTGTAGCATTCTGTATTTCTTGTCATGACAGACATTCCACAGGAAAAAAAAATCTTCATATGAGGTAATCCCAACCTTAGGAGTCTGATTCTGCACAAAAGACAGGATTTCTCTTTGATATCAATGAGCACAAGATGCTAGAATAATATAAACTTGGGAACTGTGGCTACCTCACAGAACCTCACAGTTATTCTGAGGATCTCAACTTGGAGTACCATTCTGCAGCGCAGGACCCCGGAGGGAGAGACAAGGGCATTTTCTGCCAAGCTGTTGTTTGAACAGTAAGCATGCCTTGCTTTCAAACGGTCTTCAGCAGTTCCAGGTGCAGTACCCGGCTTCATTTATTTCTTCTGCGACTTGGAATATTCTTGGAGAAGTACTATTTAAGGAAAAAGATTCCCCTAACAGAACCAATGAGAAGGCTCTCTGTGCTTAGGTGGGTACCCAAGGGGAACTGGGCCAGAGCCAGGTTCCCTGAGGTCCCAGCCCGAAGCCGAGCTCGGCTTCCAGTATGCTGAGAAGTTGAGGTTGGAGGCTCAGAGAACAGCCTGCAGGGCAATATTTGAACCTGTGATGCAAAGCAATTAGTTAAAGCCTAGAAGTCAGCTCTCAGCAGACTGCAGGTAGTGGAGAAAGGGAGAGGACTTAAGGAAAAAGACTCAGCCGGAAAACAGGCTTTTTTTTTTTTTTGTTTTGTTTTGTTTTGTTTTGTTTTGTTTGTTTGGTTTTTTTTTTTTTTTCATGGCAGCATGGGCCGAGAGTGCCTGCTGGTCGCTGTCAAGGGAGCAGAGCTGAGACGCATTACAGACCCCAGGCCATTTTCTAGTGCACATTGTGTTTTCATTACTTACTTACTTATGTTTGAGTTAGAGTCTCAGGGATCCCAGGATGGCCTTGAACTCACATGTAGCTGAGGATGACTTGGAACTTCTGATCCTGTTGCCTCAAACTGTCGAGTGCTGGGATTAGAGGCATGTGCCACCATGCCTGGTGTTATGCGGTACAAGAAATAGTGGCCAGGGCTTTGTTGAATGTCAGGCATTCAACAGTGTACCAACTGAACCTTAGCCCTAAGTTTTCTTTATTTTTCTGCCCTGAAAAAAAAAATCATTGAGCCTTGAATTTCATTTCAAGTATATGATGTATTTAAAAAAAACCCTCACAGGATTCATATTTTTAAACCTTAAATTTATTTTTAATTTTTACTTAATGGGTTTGGGTGTTTTTCCTGTGTATTGGTCTGTTCCCAAATTCCATGCTTGGTGCCCAGGGAGGCCAGAAGAGGGTGTTGGACCTGAGGCTATAGATGGTTTTGAGTGTGGGTGCTGGGAATTGAACCCAAATTCTTGGGAAGAGCAACTGGTGCTCTTAACCACCGAGCCATCTCTCCAGCCCCACATATAATATATTTTTTAACTGTTTGCCAAAGCAGAACTAATTCTGGCATAAAAGCATACTTGGGTTAAAAGACATCTAAAGTGAACAATTTATTATTTGATCAGGGAAGATTCAGCAGCATTTTAATGGAGTAAATATATAAATAACAAACACAGAGACTATATTATTCTGACTTGGACTCAAGTGATGCAGAAATCCATAAAACATTCATTTCCCCATCATTTCTTCAGTGAGAGGTAAGGACCAGGCATGGTGAGAGACAAAGGATTCCAGAATGAACAAATTGTGGTCCTAAAACCAGGCTACGCTTTCTTAGATGGAAATAGGCTTTATTTATTAGTTTTTTTTTAATTTATTAACTTATTTTTTTGTGTCATTGACATCCAATTCACAGACCCACACATGCCAGGCAAATGCTTTACCACTGAACTACAACCCTGGCCCCAGCATTATCGTCAAATGTCATCCTTTGAGAGAAGTTCAATCTAGATTGACTGATTCCTAAGAAGCTGTTGGCTTGTTAGAAAAGATACATCTCCATTCTAGGAAGCAAGCATGTACTAAAGTCCCATGTGGAGTAATTTTGGCTGTGTTTGTAGCATGCTGCTCTTGACTGGCTTGCTGGCTAGTCTTATATCAGTTTGACACACAGACTTGAGTCATCAGAGAGGAGGGAACTTCAATTGAGAAAATTCCTCCATAAGATCAGGATGTAGGGCTTTTTATTAATTATGATCAATGGGGGAGGGTTCACTCCATTGCGGGTGGTACCATCCCTGGGCTGGTGGTCCTGGGTTCTACAAGAAAGCAGGCTAAGCAAGCCATGGGGAGCAAGCCAGTAAGCAGCACCCCTCCATGACCTCTGCATCAGCTCCTGCCTCAAGGGTCCTGCCCTGTTTGAGTTCCTGCCCTGACTTCCTTCAATAATGAACAGTGCTGTGGAAGTGTAAGCCAAATAAACCCTTTCCTCCCCAACTTGCTTTTTGGTCATAGCAATAGAAACCCTAACTAAGACAAGTTGGTACCAGCGTAGTAAGGTATTGCTGTGACAGACCTGGCTGTGTTTGGGGGAGGATTGTGGAAGGACTTTGGAACTTTGGGCAAGAAAAGCCATTGAGTGTTGAGAGCTCTGTGGGATGTTCTGTGGGAACTTGGAAGATAAGAGTGTTGAGAACAGGGCAGAAGATGGAGGCCTGGCTTGTGAAGTTTCAGAAGGAAGATTAAAGACTATATTGGGGCCATTTGTTATTTTGAATTAAGATCCTGTGGTTCTGGTTAGCTGGGGCTGAAGAATCAGCTGTGATTAACAAGATACCAGAACTACTAATGCGCTGGGCGGTGGTGGCGCACGCCTTTAATCCTAGCACTCGGGAGGCAGAGCCAGGCGGATCTCTGTGAGTTAGAGGCCAGCCTGGGCTACAGAGTTAGTTCCAGGAAAGGCGCCAAAGCTACACAGAGAAACCCTGTCTCACCCCCCACCCCCTCAAAGCACCACTAAAGCAAAACTTTGCTTTCCTGGGATACTTGATGCTGGTCAGCTGGAGCTAAGAAATTAGCAATGATTAAAAAGAGACCAGCATCACTGAGGTGAAATCTTCTAGGAAGTATTTCCCGAGAGCACAGAGAAGCTGTGTTCCAGAGGTGGCCAAGGTTGTACCTCATGCTGGCAGCTGGACTTGGTAATGTGTATGAGTCACCCAGGTGGTACTGGTTTTGAAGGCATGAGGGGGTCATGGAGAGCAGCTGAGGCTTGGCACTGTGAGAGGCCATTGGTGAAGTTGCAGCCTCAGTGGCAGTTGAAGGTCCAGGCCTGAAGGGGTCATGCATAGGAGCTGAGGCTTGATACCATGAAGAGAGCCTATGAGAGGCTGTTGGTGAAAGTGCAGCCCAGTTGCAGCAGAAGACCCCAGTGTCTTGGAGATGCCAGTACCATGGGATGACCACCAAGAACAGCAGCAGTGGTGAGTGGAACTGGTCAGAGCCTAGAAGACAAGCTGTGTGTGCTGCAGAGGGCAGATGTGGAGAAGAGACCCAAGCTCCTTGTAGGAGACCAGAAGATGGAGAGTGAATTCTGAATAATTGGATATTGAGTTATTAACACTGTTGGAGTGTGGTTTTGCTTTGTTCAAATTTGGACTATGCCCTGTGTCTTCTCTCTTGAAGAAGGTATTTAATTGAATTTTGATTTTTACAGGAGTCCACAGCTGAAAGACTTTGAACTTTTAAAAGAGATTTTGGATTTTTAGAGAGATTAGATATTTTAAAGAGATGGAAATTTCAATGTGTTTGGGTATGTAAAGACTGTGGGACTTTTAAAGTTATTTATGTTTTTAAAATAAATTTATTATTATTATCTTATGTTCCCAGGCGTTTTGCATGCATGCATGTTTGTGTGAGGTGTCAGATCCTTGGAACTGGGAATCGAACGTGGGTCCTGGGAATTGAACTTGGTCCTTTGGAAGAACAACCAGTGCTTTTTACTGCTAAGCCATCTCTCCAGCCCTGTTCTTTATGTTTTTAATGTGATATCTTGGGGATGAATAAGAAAGGAAAGGTTATGGCTTAATAGTGATGAGTGTCAGGTTGACAAGGGGTCAGTTGTGCTGGCTAGTCTTCTGTCAGCTTGATACACAAGCTAGTTATCTGAAAGGAGGGAACCTCAACTGAGAAATGCCTCCATAAGATATGGCTGTAGGGCATTTTAAAAATTAGTGATGGATGGATGAGAGCCCAGTCCACTGTGGGTGGTGCCATCGCTAGGCTGGTGGTTCTGGTTCTATAAAAAAAAAAAAAAAGCAGGCTGAGCAAGCCATGGGAAGCAAGCCAGTAAGCAGCACCCCTCCATGGCCTCTGCACCAGCTCCTGCCTTCAGGTTCCTGCCCTGTTTGTGTTCCTGTCCTGACTTCCTTCAATGATGAAGTGTGGAAGTGTAAGCCAAATAAACCCTTTCCTCCCCAAGCTGCTTTTTGGTCATGGTGTTTTGTCACAGCAATAGAAACCTTAGCTAGGACAACTGGCATGCAGAAACAGGGCACGAGGGCAAACAGAGTCAGTGTCTTTAGGGCTTCGGGCAGGTTAGGACTTGATGTTTCTCTGTGACAATCAGAGCCACCCTGTAGACTTTGTTGGGGACAGACAGGGAAAGGGTGTAGGTAGGGGCCACATCTTCTCAAAGCTGCCAGTTAATCCAGAGCAGGTACATCTGAGTCATTTTCATCTTTCATGTTCTTATGGAAGATTTAAAAATATGATGCAATCAGAGCTAAAACACATTTGAAAACATTTGATCTAGTTTAACTCTTCACTGATTCTAAGTTAGGAAACAAAAGTGATCTAAAATGAGGTAGGTGGCGACAACATGATTTCCACACCGTAAGTTTCTTCTGATTTAGGTAGAGCAAACACAAAGGTATCAGAGTTTAATTTTCTTTTTTTTTTTTTTTGATTTTTTTGAGACAGGTTTTCTCTGTGTAGCCCTAGCTGTCCTGGAACTCACTCTGTAGAGCAGGCTGGCCTCAAACTCACAGAGATTCACCTGCCTCTGCCTCCCAAGTGCTGGGATTAAAGGCATGCACCACCACCGCCTGGCCAGAGTTTACTTTGTTAATGAAAACAATGCATGGGGATGATGTAATGGATGTGCATGTTTTCAGTGTTTGATTTTTAGTTAATTTTACCAATGTTGGGTTTGTGAATGTATAAGAAATATGCTCAATTTTATATATGTTTCCTTTGAGATAGCACAGTATATCCAGTTTATAGAATATAAATTCAGTACCAAATGAGTGGTTATTGATTCCGTGGAAGTAAACAGGATAATTCCAGGAAAGCATGTACTGTGGGGGTATTGTGTTCCCCAAACTATTGTGTATGCTAATAAACTTATCTGGGGTCAGAGAACAGGACAGCCACAATATTAAACATAGAGGTTAGGCAGTGGTAGCATACGCCTTTAATCCTAGCATTCCAGAGACAGAAATCCCTCTGGATCTCTGTGAGTTCAAGGTCACATTGGAAACGGCCAGGCACGGTGATACACACCTTTAATCCCAGAAAGCCACACCTTTAATCCCAGGGAGTGGTGGTAGAAAGCAGAAAGGTATATAAAGCGTGAGGACCAGAAACTAGAGGCATTTGCCCTGGAGAGGCATTTGGCCTGGTTAAGCATTCAGGCTTCTAGCAGCAGTTCAGCTGAGACCCACTCTGGATGAGGGCTCGGGGCATCCAGTCTGAGGAAACAAGACCAGCTGAGGATTCAGCGAGGTGAGATAGCTGTGGCTTATTCTGTCTCTCTGACCTTCCAGCATTTACCCCAATACCTGGCTCAAGTTTGATTTTATTAATAAGACTCTCTAAGACTCATGCTACAATGTACAGTGGAAAGTAAAGATTCTCAGGGACAGAACTGTGGGTAAAGTGGCGTATTCATGGATGGTAGAAGTGGAAGGCTCAAACAGACTTGGGTGGGCTTGTCTTGCTGCCTGGGAAGGACCACCAGGAAGTACAAAAGGCAGAACATAAGGAAGAAGGAAAATGTCATCAAGAGCCCCACAGCTCAGGCAGAGGACAAGGAGCCAAGGACCCGGAAGCACCCCTTCAAGGGTCCCCTTTGTGATTGTGTTCTCTTGTTTGAGTAAGTCTTCTCTGATGTTCACCCACCTGGTCATGTTGGTGTTCACCCACCTGGCCATGTTGGTGTTCACCCACCTGGCCATGTTGATGTTCATCCACCTGGTCATGTTGGGGTTCACCCACCTGACCATGTTGGTGTTCACCCACCTGGCCATGTTGGGGTTCACCCACCTGGCCATGTTGGGGTTCATCTTCTGAGCAGAAGTAAGAAGTTAGGACAAGATGGTAAATGCAGATGAAGGAAGGCAGTCTGAACATGGCCTGAGTTGAAAGGTTGCTGTACGGTACAGTTACCTGTTTATAACTGTCGTTTACCCTTGACAGTTTCCTTAAAGTCAGACAGTGTGTCTTGATCATCGTCTTTCTATCTAGCTGTGAACCAGTAGTTTGTGAATGTATGAACGTGACTCTAAAGATAGGAGTAAGACTGAGAAATAGAAGTGAAGGGAGATGACTAGTTATTTTTGGAGATAGGTTCTCACTATATAGTTCTTGAATGCATGGCCTTCCTGCCTCAGCCTCTCAAGTGCTGGAATTACAGATGTATGCTATAGTGCTTGGACAACTCTTAGGACAGGACAAAACAGTATGTTTACATCTCTAGAAAGTACTCATAGAAGCAAGTTTAAAGTGTAAACACTTATGTGTTAATTTAAGGTCTAGGAGGAGATGGTAAAGATTCATGCAACCCAACACACACATATACAGACAGAGAGACACACGGGCGGGGGGGGGAGAGAGAGAGGAGAGAGAGAGAGAGAGA